>VZTQ01008820.1:151389-239104 GCA_013400755.1 Pelecanoides urinatrix | reverse complement strand
TGGGCACTGGTGAGGCCACACCTCGAATCCTGGGTTCGGTTTTGGGCCCCTCACGACAAGAAGGACATTGAGGGGCTGGAGCGTGTCCAGAGAAGGGCAACGGAGCTGGGGAAGGGCCTGGAGCACAAGTTTGATGGGGAGCGGCTGAGGGAACTGGGGGTGTTCAGCCTGGAGAAGAGGAGGCTGAGGGGAGACCTCATCGCGCTCTGCAACTGCCTGAAGGGAGGTTGGAGCGGGGGGGGGTCGGTCTCTTCTCCCAAGTAACAGCGATGGGACGAGAGGAAACGGCCTCAAGTTGTGCCAGGGGAGGTTTAGATTGGACATGAGGAGAAATTTCTTTCCTGAAAGAGTGGTCAGGCCTTGGCACAGGCTGCCCAGGGCAGTGGTTGATTCACCATCCCTGGAAGTATTTAAAAGACATGTAGATGAGGTGCTTAGGGACATGATTTAGTTTTTCAAAGCCAAAGAGCACATGCACCAGCATTTGAAGGTGCTCAGCAGCTCTGAGCATTAGGGACAAAACTCTGCTGGTGAACCACAACCCAGTATGTCACCTCCTGGGGCCCTACGGGGTCCATGGAGCTGGTGGGAGTAAATATCAATAAAACTTACTTCAGTTGATATTGGCCAATCAAAATCTATTGGAAGTCCTAGTATCTGATGAATATCAATGTGTCATTTCCATAAAGTCACCCTTTAAAGTTGATTTAACAGTTACACAGAAAGATCCAGCTTTTTTCCAAGCATATCGATCATGCTCAGCAAGATAACATGGAGAGAAAAACTAAGGATGGGTGAAAATTTGCGAGAACTGCTTCTGAACACAATCCTTGTCTTTTAGAATTAGACAATGTTTGTGCTCATATGAAGTACTTTGTGCTATAAATAAAATGTAATAGTATCAACACAGACAAAGCCAGATTTAAAAGTCATAACAGGTGGAACACAATTCACATCACTGGCAAAATCTACACAAAATACCTCATGCAAAAATACACCATTCTTTGGTGACAGAAAAACATGCACAAAAAGCAACTAAAAAATTGCTTCAATCTATCTGTTCCTTGCTTAAGTGGAAAGGTATAACACTGCTTCAAGAAGCACAGGTAGTCTGCAACCCAACAGCCTCTTAAAAATCTTCAAGCATCCATTTAGGCTTCTTCAGATGGTTTTAGCTTTTTGGTAGATTTTGTCATGGCTTTAAAAGCTTTTGACCTGTCAGAGAGCTCTGAGGGATCACAGATTGTGAAAGAAAAGTAAGTTTATGTCAAGGGCATATTCACTGTAGAGAGTCTACACCTCTATTGGAAAATTGGAAAATTCACGAGGAGGTGGTGTCTTAAAAAAATATGGAAAGCCACTGTTTTAAAGAAAAGAAGTCAGTGGAAATACTCTCTGGGTGTTCATCTAGCAGGAGAAACTCCATGAAAATGTGTTATAAATTAACTAAACTCTGTATTAAGCATGATGCAACACAAACCCATAGACTAAGTACAATGCTGAAATAAAACTCTCATTAAAAATACCTAATCGACAGGATTAGGAAAGATCTTAAGTTATGGCCAGGTCCATCCACATTGACGTTGAGTATCAAAATATTTCGTTATCGAATCATTTCATTCATCTTACTGAAGACATTAGGCTCTTCTTGAAGAAAGGCATCAGCTGACACACAAAAGCCTCTTTATCACCTTGAGATTTCTGCACAAATATTTTCTTCCACCTTTCCTCCCAGGTCCTTGCCCTCTCAGCAAGCCCCAGCAGATGCAGAGACAAGCACAAGGCATGGACTCCCCTTGCACTGGCTCGAAGTGCCCCAAACCCGTGCCAGGAAGCCTGCTGGTCTCAATCTACACTGGAAAGTGGCAACAAGGCCCGACGCGTGTACTACACTGGCCTTTTCATCTCCAAAGTTTGCCGTGGCTGCTGCTACTTGTAGGGAGGCTTGACTTGTTCGCTGTCAGTACAACTGTAAATTGGCACGACGTAGGCAGTTTGCCAGTCAGCGTGAAAAATACTCAACAAAGATGCCCTTATGGTAACACAGTGTATTTACTTATCCCCATTCTATTTATAATATTTGCTCTGAATGAAATAGCCAGTTTACATCCTCCAGGGGATTCTCTAGTGCTTATAAAAGATATGTTGGGATGAGAATTTAGACTTGCAAGGATAACACAGCCCCTCAGGTCCATGTTTTCCCCTGTCGTTTACTCTTTTGGGGGTCGAAGACTACAGTCTGATTTATGTTGCAAGTCATCTTCCTTGATTTCTTCCAAAATTGTTTTTTAAAAGACATCTCTAAGCACCTCTTGGGATTAGAGTCTCACTTTTCTATATCCCATGCCTGATCCTAATAACCTGCAAAGAGCTATCCTATATCTCCCTTCCCCCCGCTCCCCATTAATTTATGAACTTAACAAGACAGTATATCCAGTTCTAAAGGTTTGGAAAACTGGGCACAACATGGACATCTGAAGCAACCGTGTTCTTACACTGCCCTTAATCAACTGAGTTGACCCTGTATTTAGCAAATTCTGAATGAGTTTGAGGAGCACTAGAAACCAATGGTCCTAAAAGAGTGAGGAGCATGCCAGAATTTTGTATACCTGTGAATATTATTAAAACAAAAAAAGAAAACTCAACTTAAACTTAAATTTTGAAATATGCAAATGTTTTTATAATCCCATTTGAAAATTCAGATCATTCAACTTTGGATGTGGCTGAAATATTTTATAACTGTCCTGTCCAGATGAGAAAACAGAAAACAACAAAAAGTGTTTCATGAAGCAGCACAAAAAACAGTGATGAGAAGCTCAAACAAGGTCCTAAACATCTTCCATTATCTGATGCCATTGCACCCACTGAATACACTTGTTTCAGTTCACTGTAGTTCCTTAAGAGTTAGTGGCCTAGGCCAGCCCAAGCATCTAGGCTCCCTTGATAGTCAGAGGAGAGACACAGCACCCCAAGGAACACTTTTCTCTGAGAGAGACATTTACTTGCAATAAATTGTCCTCCAGAGGTGCCACCATCCCACTGATGGCAAAGATGGTGTCAAGGTGACCAGCTGAGACAGCAGCTTCACCTTGTGCCTGAATTCAGGGGAATGAACCTTCTCCTAAAGGTGTTGTTCTCTTCAGTTCTCAGACCATCAGTTTCCCAGATTTATAATTGCAAAGGTAAAAACAAAAAGTCTGTACTTTGCAACAGTTTCAGATCCTTGAAAAAGAAGTCCTGGGGAAGAACAAACCCAGGCACCAATAAATGATGGAGACCCCCAGCTGCAAAGCAGCTCAGCAGAAGAGGACCTGGGGGTCCTGGTGGACACCAATTTGAACACGAGGCAGCAACGTGCCCTTGTTGCAAAGAAGGTGAATGATGGCCTGGGGTGCATTAGGCAAAGTATTGCCAGCAGGTCAAGGGAGAACATCCTTCCCCTCTACTCAGCACTGGTGAGGCCACACATGGACTCTGGGTCCGGTTCTGGGCTCCCCAGTATGAGAGAGACATGGACATACTGGACAGAGTGCAGTGAATAGTCACTAAGTTGATTGAGGGTCTGGCGCATCTCCCATCTCATATGAAAGGCTGAGAGAGCTGGGACTGTTCAGCCTGGAGAAGATCATCTCCAGAGGTCCTTTGCAACCTCAACCATTCTGCAAGTCTGTGATCCCATTTGTGTTGCTGCTATAGCACAGTGCCCCAAGTGAAAAGAGGTCATGTTTCGTTTTATTTTAATCAAAGCACAAAGCACTATCATCCCTCCTTTATGGTGCTGCACTCTTACGTCTCTTCCTTCACCCTGAATTATAATTTTGGCTTTGAAATTCAGGAAAACATAAAAGCTGCTGCTTTGCCAAGTTGGCAAGTTGATGCAAGAGTGACAGCTGATGGTCTGCAGCTGGGACAGCATCTGCAGGGTTCAGGTGGCTGCTAGGTTTAATCTTACCATAGGAAAATTTGTCTTACCTGTTGATGTTAGTTTGAAGCATGGAGTGCTGCAGTCCTTCAGACAGGGCTGCTATCCGTATCATACGTGAGCAACCATTTTCTCCCGCCCATGTATCTGTTGACTAAGACATTACTGAGAAGCAGCTAAGAGTTAGATCCAATAAAGGAATTAAGATGAGATCCAAAATAGTACATAATTACCTACAGTGCAGCGTAGGATGGTTTTAGGGAGAAATTCAGGAAAACAATACAAAATGCACCTAGCTTATATGCTTTAGACAGAAGAGGTCTGAGATTTCTAAAAAAAATTTCCATGGGCACCTGAAGCCACAAC
Organism: Pelecanoides urinatrix; assembly: GCA_013400755.1. Classification (NCBI taxonomy): domain Eukaryota; kingdom Metazoa; phylum Chordata; class Aves; order Procellariiformes; family Procellariidae; genus Pelecanoides; species Pelecanoides urinatrix. Next base: position 234,816 of record VZTQ01008820.1, on the reverse strand, counting down.
ATTGGCTCTATTAAGGCAGCAGTTAAGGCCAACGCAGAGCTGTTAGTCAGCAAAGCCTGCCATATGAGAACCAGAGGGCACTCCAAACTGGTTTAAGATAGAGAAAATAAAGTATTTATTGGCACAGTGGGAAGTGAATCTCCAGAGCCTGCTGCCACAGGAGGCTAGTGTGGCAGACGAGACCAGCAGGTTGAAAACAGGATTAGACAAAAATTGTGGGCCAGAAGTAAATGGCAAAGTCAAGAGATAGGGATGTCCCCCGTCACCCCCTGGCACCCCTCATACGGCAGCCACCAGTGCTGATGAGGTCGGAGAGGAGCAGACCACAGCCAGCAGCCGGGCTGGTGTGCTCTGCCAGCAGAGCATCTCTACCGGAGCTACTCATCTCAGCTATGTGCAACGCCCCTCCTTCTTCAAAGGCTGCTTACAATGAAATAACATGTCAATGAGAAAAATAGATATTAATTAATTTGCATATAAATATCCCAGGCTCTAGCACTATACCTCACCAACTTTGTCGCTGGTCTTGCTCCTATAAAAGCAAGAGTAGAGTAGAGTAGTAATAAAGCAAGAGCAGAGAAGTAATAAATAGTAGAGTAGTTATAAAAAGTAAAATATTTATTGCTTTGTATAGGAGCAGGGCAGAAAGTGATTCTCAAAGGGAATTAGATGCTGAATCTGTCTCCAAAAGGACACATCTAGGATGAGTTTGGGTTCACAGTGCTACCAATGACATGTCAGTGACAACAGTGCAAACCAGGAACAGAGCTCTTCGCTTGCAGCCCCACGGCGAGTGATCAGTCATCATGCTTGCTACACTATCAGAGGAACTTTTTAAAATAAAAATTCAAAAAGCGTTTCAAAGCCACCAGGATGCACGTGATGCCACACACATAGCACGTCTGCACTCGGCGCTGAGCGATCACTGCTCCCTCCAGCCTGGAGAGCCCGTGCAGAGGACACGGAGGATCTCTGATCCGCCGACCAGCTGAGCCTGGCATATGGGCTCCTGGAGCCGCGGCTGATGCCAGGGCCACGCCGGGAGCGTGAGACGGGCAAAGAAAAGCCCGAGTCTCCCAAACACCACGGGAGGCTCGACAGAGCTGGAGCCCTGCCTGAGGCTCCGGGGCAGCGCTGCGGATAAATAACACGAGCAGTACATGCATTAGACATCAAGTGAGGAATCATGAGACCAGACCAGAAAAATGCAAAAAATTGGACATTTTGAAGGATTTTCACCTTAAAAACTAGCTGATTGCTTCCAAGTATTCCAAGATGTTGCAGGACAGCTGTAACTCAGAGCCCAGTTTCAAGCCTATAGATGTATAATCCTCTAGAAAAGTCTCTGGAAAACAAATTGCCTTGTCAGAACACCCCAGTCTTTCCCCAAAAATCTGTCGCACCTGGGTCTCCAAAACAGGATCACAACGAATGAACCAGTGACCACAATGACTCTGATTTCATCTTTAATCGAGTGTTTCCCAGGGAAACCATAGCCTTATGGGGGTTTGTGCAAACCCTTTTCTCATTCCTTAAAGCAAAGTCAGACGCTTTTGTAACCAACAATAACTTTTGTGAACAGATCTTGGGAGGGAAAAATAAACTATTTGAGGGAAGACTCTCAATAATCCGTGTGTCTGAAAAACATTTACGTTTCTGAGAAAGATTCAAACTGTGTTTATCACCATAGTAAGGTTCACCAAGTATTACCCTGAAAAAGTCAATTAGTTGCCTGCAGAAACAATGCATAGAACATTTCTCTCTTAAGCTGAGGCAACAGCTTCTCTGTCCAAATACCTTAATAAAGTACATCCAGGGCAAATTACACACTCAGCCCTGTCCTGTCCAGCACTGCACTATCTTTTGTGATAATTAAAATAATTCTTATCAGAAAGATGATAAACAGAAATAATCATGTGCAGAAATAGCACATATATATATGAATTTTTAAAGCAAGTTAAATGCTGTCAGGCAATCCCCAGTTTTTCTTCAAATTCCCCATCAAAACCTATTTTCCCCATAAAGTGTCACAGGGGTAATCCAACACTAATAATCAAAGTATGTATGACCTGCTGCTCTTAAAACTGTTTTTTTTTTTTTTTTATCTTGTAGTCTGCAGATCCATGATATACATTGACTTACTGTGGGGATGTCCCTGAAAAGTAGTGAAGGGAAGTGAGCCCGCCACTGCCAATGAATTTCCATATCAGAGACCTGCTCCTCCAGGGAAAGGTTTTGGCAATTTCCAAATGGAAAAATATTGAACACTAGTGCCATCGGGAATTACCTACAATATCCCCCTGCTAGCATGCTCCCTCTCCCCTGCCGTGAAAGCCCTGGGCTCTGCTCTCCTAAAAAAGACAGATGGGGTGGAGGGAATCCAGACTGATTCCCCAAGCATTTATCTCTACAGACCACATGGGCTCAGTGACACATGAACATTTAAAATTAGGAAAGAAGAATCACAAAAAACCTGATGAGCTTACACAGGCGGTGTCTGCCTCTCCCAGCTGCCTGGGGTCAGCCCAGGTCTCAGTGAAGAGCCAGGTGATAAATACAGAGCTCATCCAGCCTTGCCTCGCACAAACCCAAATTCCTGCCTCTGCAGAGATATTCCCAGACAGCTGTATCAGGCATCCTGGATTTGAAGGGAAAGACTTTGGGAAAATCTTGCATTGAGGGAGCTACTATCTGTGAAAAATTAGTAAAAGCTTGAACTCCACTCTGCCCCTATTCATAAAGCCTTCCATATCCAGCTCTGTTGGACGTAAAATAAGGTATAATGGTACCTCTGAGAAGCATATCACGGAGAGGTGAAATGCACTGTCCTCACAGGTCCTTACTATAGGCAGACCAGCCTTTTGCTTGGGGAAATACATTGAAAAAAGCAAGTGCATAAAGTGTAGCTGGAAATAGTGTGGCTGCAAACAGTCAGCTTTCTTACGGTTTGCAACTCCTGTTACTCATGGATGTTTGTAAAGGGACTTTCCTGAAGAGAGGGAGTCCTCCAAGAAAAGCAAAGGGAAAAGAAAAAAAAAAAAGTATATTGAATTTATTTTGGTTTTTTCCCCACTAACTCCTTTATACTGGGCTGAATTTGAAATGTAAGAAACAAGCAGAGACCCATGGATCCTTCAGCTTGGTGATGATCCAAGGGTATCTGTTTCAGAAATTTAAGCACAAAGTTCAGGGGCCACATCCCCAAACTCCCCTCTGAATTTTCAGGCTTTGAGCAAGTCAATTAACTTTTTCAAATCTCTTTTTCACATGTGTAAAATTGCTGTAATTCCTAACCTGGATAAATTACATTTTGCCCCCCTCAATCTACATTATGCAATTGTTTTCTCTGTATATTTACTCGTGGAGCCTAGTTGCTTGCTCCCTTCCTAGTTGCTGTGTGAATTCATTAAAATGCCAAATGTTTTTTTTATCCATAGATTAAAGAGGCTAAACGAGGGCAAAATATTATTATTCACAGTATATCCTCCCAAAAAACACCCCACACCCCTTATACTGGTTCAGCGTTTTTCAAAATTTAGTTCAACTAGAATAATATCAGAGGACCCCTGCTCGCTCCAAGACCACAGGCTGGCTCCCAAACATCAAAAAGATTTCAATACTTAAACCCAAACTGGTTTATATTATCCCTCCTCATTAGTCCTCCAAGCTTGCTGCACACTCTGTGTTGTAATATGTAGGCAGAAGCAACCAGCAGCAAAGGAAAAGGAGAAGCTCTTGCCTGGAGCAAAACCTGGACGCTTCGAGTCACGAGCAGCAGAGAGGCAGGAGCTCTGTAACAGCACCGGCTGCCGCTTGCAGCTCCAAACTGGTTTCATCTCCAGCTGCCAAAACCAGCAAACCTTGGTGTTTAGGTTAAAGGCAACACTCATCGTAATTTACTCTGCAACAGCTACACCTTTCCCGGGAGCTCTCCGGCACATCCATGCTGGGCTGTCCCAAGGCCACCTTCAAAACCAGCCCCTCCGCCTTTGCACACCCCCAGACCGAAAGCACAGCACGCTCTGGCCACCAGCACCAGGGTACCACGGATGGACCAGGGACACCTGCTATGCCAGCGTGCCCCAAAACCCGCTCGCACGCTGCCTGCAAGCAGCCCCGGGACCCACGGACAGGAGAGCAGCCGGGTGCCTGGCTGGGACATGCTCAGGAGCATGCAAGAGCTGTGGCCTTCTTTTTTAGTATCTAAAGCAATGCAGCTGGGGGACAAAATGGGTCATCTTTGTTCATTGCAATTTATAGACTCACAATTGTTCGCCTTCACCGCATGCAGAGCGACTGCAAAGGCTGGGCGTGTAGGATGGGTTACATTCCCAGCATAGGAACTAAATTCTGTGCATGAATTTGGTCAAGTTCCTTAAACCCGCAGTGTCCAGGCTGCCTTGCTTTTGCATTACCACATGGTAACCTTGTTCATCCAAGCTTAGAAATACCTAAACACCCCAGCAAGAAACAAGCAACAACTGAGAATGGATGAAATTTTTGCAATGGGATATAACCATGTTCCTTCCCATTTAGCAACACACTTGATATAAAAATCATATCCATGCTCAGCAAGACCATCACTGTTTTGGTCTGTTTTTTTAAGAGTGCAGTTGCTTCACTGCGGTGCCAAAGGCTCATTTCACCACCGCCACGGTCCTGTCAAACCTGCCTGCGCAGTGCGACAGACATGGCCGTAAAAAAATTCATTTTGCTCAGGACTTCAAGCCGAATGTGAAGAATTAGCCTAAAAACACAAGTCAAACATCCCAAGCAACAAGGGCACCAAAGCCGCCTGGCACCTGTCCTAGCTAATCTGACTATGCTCAAAATTTAATCAAAGTTTCTCACTCCACATTCTTGCCTCTGCGGTAACTAAAATAAATAAAGAAATACATCAAAACATAACGTTTATTTTAACTTAGCGGGTCGGCAGAGATGGAAAAAGAAGAAGGAAGCTACATTTCAGTAGATTCACTGGAAATAAATCAAACCAAATCCTAAAGGCCTGATCCAAAGAAAACTTAGACTTTAAGCCATACCAAATTCTTCAAACAAACAGACAATACTCTGGATGAAATGCAAATGCCTGTTTGCCTGCTGGTTTAAGAGAAGTAAAAAAAAAAAAAAACCCAAACAAAAAACCCCCTTCTGCTCATATACCTCAGGACTAAGTGTCTGGGAAGATCTGCTGGGCCCTTTTCACTCAGAAGGTGCTGGGATTGGTACCTTCAGCCCTGTTAGGATGATGCTCAATGGAAAATCCAGCTCTGCCTGCAATGGAAAACGAGCTTCAAACCACGACATACATTAAAGCCTTTCTCCCAGAAAATTTTGGGGGAAAAGCCATCCATTTGAAATTTCACCCCAGGCTTTCTTTAACACCCTTTGAATTTTCTATTTCATTTTATTTGCTTCCTAATAAGTTTTTTAATTAGAAGCCTCTGAAGTCAGCTGGAGAGCTTTTCCTTGCTTACCCCATTGCACCACTGCGTGTTGCCTGCTCACAGTCGCCATCGGGGTGCAGAGCGCTGGATTCCCAACCAGCCGCCTAGAACGGGTAGGGTGAGTCTGGTTTTGGGAGGAGGCTGCCCTCTTTTCTTTTGTGTTTGTTGTTTGTTTGGTTTTTTTTCTTTAAGGAGTAGGAAATACCCCTTTTGAATTACTGAATCGGAAATAATTTTTAACCCTTGTTTTTTTGGCCAATATGGCTAGGGAATATATGCACCACTTAGAACAACGTGATTGACGCATAGGTGGAAGCAAACCATCGCTTTGGGTTGAGCATTGATTGAAACACTGAGGACAGAAGGAGCAAGGAAGCAGGGAACATCCACATCAGCTTGTACTGAGGTTTGCAGAACACAGCAAGACATGACATTTGCTCCGCATGGAAACACCCTTTTCCTGTAACCAATTTTATCCTATAACAAAGAGGGATTGTGCACTGCAAGTTGTATATAGAAGTTCAAGAACAGCAGCTGACAGATTAATTGTTCTCCATCAGCAGTTGACCTTATCACATTCACCTTGTGTCCTGCTCACCAAGTTCTTCCTCCTGCTGAGACCGTTAAAACAAGCCAGGAAATGAATGCACAAAAAAGCTTTGCTCCAAAGCTGCAGGTTGTTCAAAACATTCTTTACCTAAACCCACAGGGGGAAGGACAAAGTATGTCAGCTGCCCTTCTGCTTCATTACTTCCGAGCACATATCATACTGTTGCCAGAGCTTTCACAAGCCAACAGACTACAAGCAATAACCAAACCTCCTCGATAATGTGAACACTTCCACCTCCTTGTCCAGCCACTTCTCCACCACCTCTTTCCTGGATGTCTCCATCCCAGCACATCGATGTGTGCATATCCAAACAAGTGTCCTGTTAGCTTGCTTAACTTTGTTTGCCTTACATTTATGACACTGCAAAGCCAGCTAACATAAAGTCAATGCACTCAGACACACAAAAACTAAAATACCAATTAAACTAAATTTTTTTTTCTAGACTAAAGAAAAATATTGTGAATGTGTCGCTAATAATTGAAGGTTTTCCAGACTAGGATATCTAGGATCTCATGTTGCCCACCCTCTGAGAAATCAGAAATCTCCTGTTCCTGATGGCAGCACCTGCATTTTCCACTCCCTGCATGGATGCATAGGGCCTAAGTGGGTTTTACTTAAGACAAAGACAATTGACAAAAGACAGCAGTGTCTTGTTCATTGTTAATCACAAACTTGGTATCTTGGAAGATGGATAAAGACATTTCTCTGGCAAATCCACCTTTAAAAAACAAACAGAGTCTGTGATGGAACTTCAGAGTCAATCCCAGGGAGGTAGATGAGGTGATGCCATCAGACACGAGTGAGAATCTGCATCCCAAAACAGGGTTAATTTGAGTTTTAGCAGGGACAATCCCCTCCCCATCAGTAGGAACAACTTACGAATCCTTAACTTGAAAAATATTATTTTCTATTGAGTTACCTCTGATATCTAGAAGCCACCATCCACTAGTTGTACTATTTTAATTTGTTATGGTTTTAACTCTTTAAACCCACATTTATTTCTATAAAAATGCTACATTCAAAAAACCACAAAACTTATCTTTATTGAGTAAATAATTTTAAGAAGACCGGCTGAACTATTCATGTGACTACCAGGCCTGACTGTTGTCACCACTTAGCAAACAGACATCTTCTTTATTTATTTTTAAAGTTCAAATCGCACTTTCCAAATGAGGAAAGCAACATATTTACCTGAAAAACCCAGTGTCACAAGCTTCTAAAAACCATTTTTTCTTATTCAGAAGGAGCAGCCAAAGAGAACCAAGTGAGGTCTGAATATCAAATCACACATAACACAAACAAAGGGAAAAGGAAAAGAAAAAAAAAAACACGAAAAACACAGTGCTGGCCCAGAGCACTCCGGCTTGTGTTACACACAAGGCCAGCATGGGAGAACACACACTGGGTGTCAAAATTCAGAGTGAATCATAATGTCCCATCAGGTACGGTCTTCTGGCTTTCTCTGCTCAGAGACACAGGCAGGGATTTCAGACTCCAAAGAAGCCTTTGAACAGCCCCAGGGGCAACGGGAAATAGAAATCATCCAAAAAGACAGCTGGGAAACATGGCAAGAGAAAGAACCAGTCCATTTCAGGAGGACTCATTTCCATAAGATAAACAGGGACTATCAAAGGATGCATCAGAGGACCTTGTTCAGCCACCCGAGGGATTGGAGGCTCACAGAAGGCAAAAGAGATGTTTATCAGGCACGGCGCTCACAGCAATGCAGTTGGGGAGCAACGAAACTCGCACAATACACCATAAAGATGAGGAAGGAGTAAAATCAACACTGCAAAATATTTTGGAGAGGATATTCGTTATTAATCCACAGATGTGCTCTACACTGAGCATCAGCGTTAGTGGTGGTAATGCCAACCGCAGGAACAGGGCTCTTGGGAACACCTTGAGGCAGATCAGGAGGGGCAAGTCCCATGTTGGGTTTGGAGATGTCGGTCCTAGAGAAGCTGGAGGGCCAGGGTGGGCTTTTTTCTGGCATCCATCAAGAAGTGCTATTTAGAGAAGGACAAAGGGCTACATTGTCCTCGCCAAAGGGGAGCAGATGGGCAGCAACAACACCCAACAGGCCTTGGGAGATCTGCACGAAGAAGGAGGCCATCTGTGCTCTACCGTCCCAAAACACAACCCCAAGCCCTTTGGAGCTGCACTGATGTATTGCGAGGATTATAGGAAAAAAGGAGAGGAAGACTCAAGGCACAGGGTCCATTGAAAATTCCTGTCTGAAGACATGCTGCTCAGGTCAGTCATAAGCCTACCCAACCCTCGGGGATGGAAATGAAGGGATAGGAGAAAAAAGTAAGGGAAGCACAGAGCAGTCTCTCTGGTTATTGCTAGGGACTGATTGGAACAGCCAGAAGAAAGCTGATGAGAGTGTTTGTAGGATTAATTAACACTCATGTTATCAAAGCATCAGAGATTCCAGGCAGGATAGCTCTCACGACGACACGTTCCCAAAAAGACAGATGTTTGCTGGCTAAGAAGAAACACATCTGGTGGGAAGAGACAGATGTGACCAAGTGTACAGACGCAAGCGAGAGACACCCCGAGACTGCGATCTCCAGAGCTCTGATGATACAGCACAGGTCAGGCAAACCCAGCCCATTGATAGCATGACAGTGAATTCACCTCCTGCACAAAGCAATGTATTGGAAGATCTGTCTGAGGTTGCAGAGAGCCTGAAGCAATACCACTAATTACGGTATTCATTGCATTCATTTTATACGTCCCATGAGATATTTCTGCTGTGGAATTCACTACAAATCTGCTCCTGTTCATTGGTGCTTGAAGGACCTGCCCAGAACCACATCTCGCTTGGCAGCTCTTCTTATGGGGGTTTGAGGAAGGAAGGGCTCCTCTTGCCACAGCGGCTCCAGGAAGACTCAGACCTATCCGTCAAGAGCATATGGGCAACGGATTGGCCCAAAGGGTGGGAGATGTGTTGCTGAACCTAACACGAAGCTCTTTCGTTTCTGTGGTACACACATTAAAGGAGGTCTGTGAAGTTACTGCCTATGTGATGACTAAAAGGAATTTCTGGACCACCTAACACAGATGAATGTCAAAAACCGCTGAAAATAATCACTAATTTAACAACAAATATTTTTATCTATGAAGTCTGGAAAATGGGTAAAGAGCAGCAGATTACTTTGTAGAGGATAAAATTCATCTTGTAGAATTTTGTCCATTCAATTTACTCCTTTAATTACAGATGCAGTCAATTAACTGTTCCAAAAAAACCTATTTAGGCTCTACTTAGACAAAAAAAAAGGAGAACTGTCTGTCAGGGAACCTGGAAGACAGAAAAATATATGGTTACAACTAATTTAGGTATTGAACAGTTTACTGGAGTTTACATCTCCTGTCTTCCCACAGAACTGTATTAAATGTAATTAACTGCATGATAGAAGGTATCTGATGGCGTTGTGAAACTAACTGTATACATTGTGATTTATCAGCAAAACACCCATGATATGGATGCAGAGATTTAATGAGAAATGAATAAGTAGAATTCTAAAGAAGTGACTATGAACGTGTTTCCCACCCTGAGCACTCAGGATTTTCTAAAACAGAGTCATCAAAGAAAAAACAGTGAGTCTCACAAACATAACATATTAATCCCAATTTAGTCCTGATTTAACTTCGCTGGTTGTAAAAAAATGGAGTTATATTAGGTTGAAATTTAGCCTACTATTCCTTTGGGCTGTTTCCTATTCACACCAATTATTGTACCTTGAGCAAAGGTTGAAAGCCTTATGTAAAAAAACAGGCAGAGGTGGCAAATTCCTGAGAAACAAAAATCTTATTTTAGTTTAATAGCTTCCTAGTGATAAAAGAATGAGGAGAGAAATATAAGAAATTTAGACTAAAGAAACCACATTTTAAGCAGAACAAACATTGCCCAGAGTTGTCTTCCATGTTAGCCCCAGCTCTTTAAGGTCCCAATCCAGCCCTGTGACAGTGGCAAGAAAGGCTGTTGTTAACTTCAAGGGGAACAAGGATAGATTCTAGAATTGAACAATACCCCCAAAATTGCTCTCAAAAGATCCTGTGAAGGTGTGTCTGCTTCTGAACACAAACCTCTGCAACGCCAAACATTTCAAAGGAGAGCTGAGAGCTCCCTGGGTATGGTCCTCTCAAGGGGAATAGAAATGGGAGTAACATGCACGTGATAACTACTGTCAGGTGCAAAAAGTGAGTGGCAAAGACACTGGAGACTACCGGGAGGGAAACTCATGTCAGGGTCAGCCACATGTTGCACCACCCAAGCAAGAAGGTGGTGGTGCCGAGAGATGGGTGTTAGAGCATCAGTAGACAGCAGCTTCCACGTCCCACACTGATTCTAGAGTCAGTGTTTTACACTCTGACCCCCAAAATGCTTGCAAAGTACAGTACAAAATACCGTTAATCAAGAAGAAAACAAAGTGACAGCTTAATTATGATGCAGAATCAATTTTATTGGCTCTTTAAGGATACATCCCACATGCACAATGTAGGTATTCTGTAAGTTCTTGTGGCATAATAAAACGATTAGAAGAATACTTTTTTTTTTTCTGAGCAGTCTTCTGCTCTGCAATCCCCAGCTAGTAACGCTAATAAGATATTTATTTACTCAGGAAGAAAAATAAGCCAAAGCAAAAGCATTTTCCAGACAAATCCATAATTTGCAGACACCTTAGCATCTCTCTCAAAGAGAGCAAAATTTCAAAGTGCTTCTGTAATCAAAGAGAAGGGTTTGAATTTCAGAAGTCACGGCAGGCAGGGTGGCCGTGCTGTGAGAAAGCAGTGAATTAAGCAGGCGAGGGGAGCGGCAGGACGTTGGCCGAGCTCCTGCCGCCTGGCACGCACCGCACACAGCCACGCATCCGCGCGGGAAGGAAAACCCTCAGTTCTCCCAGTGGAAACCCAGACGTTTATCTCCACCTTCCAGCGGCCCAAGTCCACAACACAAGCTTAGCCCTGACTTGTCAAACGTTAGGATGGGCTCCTTGACCCACAGTTTGTTTCAGATTCATGAGCCCAAGTTACACCGGGGTTATTCCCTTGAACTGACTCTGGGCAAGGCAAAAAGAGATCAGAGACTCTACTAGAGCAACCCCTTTCCTGGGGACAGTCAGAAAATTTCAGCCAAACATCTTTCAGCAGCTCTGACCAGAAGTACAAAGCAAAAAATGATTATAATGTGTTTATGCCAGCTTAAAACTATGACATTATATTTAAAAAAACCCAAAAAGCCAGAACACAAACAACATCTAACACACCAAAAAGCAGTAATGGCAAATACTAGTAATTAGTCTGTCGTGGCCCCAGGTGGCCTTTAATATAATAAACCTGGGCCCTTCTCGCTAGCACATACCCAGGACTCCGGTTTGCAGAACTTGCATTGCAGCACCAATGTGCCGCTGCCATCCCGGAGCCCAGCGATGGGCAGGGAGCGTGTTGGGTCTGGAGCACAGCACAGGTACGAAGTGCAGACACCCACCCATTCTGCAATAAACAGGAAACTGCATAACCAGGATCAAAACCAGAACAAGCAGGGGGAAAAAAAAACAACAAACAAACAAACTAGAAAACCCCAGTGGCTCAGATTTTTCCGATGGTTTCCCAAGAGCTAAGCACTTCACATGGCTTTTTTCCCTCTGCCTCATTGTCGAAGTTTGGGTTCTGTCTGAGAAAGATCACAGTAATTTCCTCTTCTGACCAAGGAACAAAAATCCTGTTCATTCATGTGGCAAATCTGGCGTTCATTAATATCTGGTAATTTTTTTCCTTGGTCTATGCCATCAGGACATCTAATTCTGTGTGCTGCAACGATATGGAGGACAGCAGACAGTGTTTTCTGTTTGGGGTAGATTTGCCTGACTTCAGCTATCTCAAAATCAAAGGTCACAACCAGTTGTCTGTTCCCTGCACAGTCGGTGGAGAAATGGGGAGGGATCCTTCCCATCTGAGATAGGCGTCTGAGACAGATGGGCTGATTCACCCTCCAGCAGCTCCTGCTTCTGGGATTTTTGAACAGGTGCCCAACTCTTAGACCATTAAATTAGGTAAAATTAATTCCTTTCTCAAGTTAAAAAAACACCAAAACAAACTATAGTATGAAAATTGCTAAACTACAAGTAGGGTATTAAGCCCTAGGACTGCAGAAAACCCCTCCTCGGTTTGTAGCAGCTTCTCCCTTGGAAAGACTTACCACCCATAGCCAGGGAGGCAAAGGATGGACCGTCATGTTCCTCATTCCCAAAATTCAGGCTGCTTTTGGGACACCACAGTCCCTGACAACGCTGCATACAGACCTGTTCTCCTCCCGCTTGCTCTTTCCTGTGGATTTGTAGGAGTACCAACAGCAGAGGAGGAAACCTTGAGACTACTGTTGCCTCTCTTACCCTACTGGGTATTGGCATTTAAAAGATCATCTATAAGCCACTTACCTAACATTTGCCCATGGAAAAAACAAACAAACAAAAATTTACTTTTTCCCACATGTTAGGACATCCAACCTTGCAACATATGCAGTTCATGTGTGCCTTGAAGATGGCCCATCAGCTGAAGAGCAGCACAGTCCCTAGCCCCTCCATGAGACATGGTCTGCAGAACCCCTGGCAATGTTCTGGCCAAGAACAGCCAAAAGAGAGCAACTTGGGGCAGGGAACACCCAGCCCCTTCCACACCCTGTTAGAGCCTGAAGTGGATTTGCTCTACTTACATGTTTTTCTCTTATAGACTGAAGGAACATCTTCATAGAGACCTACCAACCCACTTAAGTGCCTTTGAAAACGCTAGTCCTCCTCCTCTATGTCCTACTGCTGCCACCAGGAGCCTTTCCTGCAGGAAGCTATGCTGAGACATTACCACACAGTGTCACACAAGCATCACCACGCTTATTTTGCTCTCCGCTTGCTTTTCTTCCTTGCAGGTTTCACACCCACTTGAACATTTGGTCCACTAAATAGGAAAGAAAGACTGAAATCATGCCCAGACACAAACCCATCAAGCGAGGGGGAAAAAACCAAACAGCCACTATTCCTCAGCTGGAAAATTTTCTTTCTCTGCTGGATAGTTTTTCAAGTCTACAAGTTTGAGCTATGGAGTAATTTTGCAGTTTCTGTGTGTATATTAAACAAGGAAATAGCTTGCTCTCTAAGTCCTGCTTTATTCAAATGAACTGAGGATGTGATAAAGAGTACTTTCTTGAAAAACAACACATTGCGCAGAGCAGCAAAATCAAAGTCGGAGGTGGCTGAGCAGAGCTAAACCTCAGACCATCTCATCAGTGTCTGCAATATTTTATACTGCAAATGTTATTTTTTTTCCCAGTTGCTGGATGGCATCTCTAAACAGGAATTCTCAGCTCACGGGTTAGAAGGAATCTTGAAAACCAGCCACACTCTGTAATCTCATATATCATCATCATTAGAAAGTGTGTGCGCACAGAACAAATACAAAGTCGCTCCTCCAAAGATCGTGCAGCCTAAAAAGCAGATTCACCAGCCTGCTCCGGCCAAGCCACGCTATCCCAGAGACACAATGGAGCTATAAAACCAGCCAGGCTTGTAATTGCTTTGCATCACAAATATCCAGAGCAGCCAGACCACACTGGTGAATCTGGCTGTAATGCAGAGGGAGCAAGAGCAATAAAAATGTAGAGTACATGTGGGTTACGGTATTAGGAGATGATGGTTATGCTGTGATGCCCTCTGTGCACCACGGTGGCTCAATGAATTCATTATCCCAGACTCTTTCAATTTGATTTTCCTACACACCACCAGAGAAACAGGGTTTAAGGGGGCTCTGAATGAATACTGTGAAATTCAGGAGAGGCCCTAAATTAGATGGAGAAGCGTAGAAAAAAGTCCTGATCCAGAAGGAGATAAGAAGAATAATGAAGATGGTATTAAAATCATTCTGGCAGGCAGAAGAAGGAAGCACAGATACATCCTGCTGTCCTTTTTTTTTTTTTTTTTTAATTTACAGATTGGGAATGAAGTGCACCATCTTTCCAAATGATATCGAATCAGGGATCAGGAGCCTCAAGGAGCCCTCACTGCAATCAAATTGTAAAATCCAGCATCACAAGCAGGCTGATGGCTATGTTTTCTCTTTAAATTCCTGCTTGGAATCTCAGTAGGAAAATATTAATTTTTATTGGACTTCCATAGCACAATAGCCTCCATATTTCAGAAACATATAAAACACCATGTAAATGCTGCTTGCCCTGAGGAGCGCCAGCAAACCGGGAAAACAGCAGGATGGACTACAGACCCCCACGTTCCCAGCTGCTTTGACCTTCTCTACTTTCTAATTTCATCTTTCAGCAAGAGCGCAATTGGCTCGCACGGCTTTTCGTTTGGGAGTTTAATTAGGTCCCTTCTGGCTGGATGAGCAGAGGGGGGACCGAGGACGCTCCCCTGGCCCTGCACGTCCCGGGCGAGCGGATCCTCCCGCAAGACGTCACGCAGCTCGGTGGCTGGCAATCTGTTTACTTAATCGGATGCCGAGTGATTCGGTGGTGGCGGAGAGGTTTCTATTCCAAGCAAGCAGACAGCAATTAAACGGCCTGACCCACACACCCTCAATTACAGCCGAGCTGCACCAGTGTCTGTTTACCAGCTCAGTTAACCCGCAATTACGGATCCTTACACTGAGGCCTCAAACCAGCAAACTTCTTCAAAAATACTTTATTTTCTTGTGAAAATAAAAAGAGCACGTCCTGTTACTATCTCAGTTTGTTTATTAAAGGCCTGTCGCCAAGTTGAGGGCACCTTTCTCAATATTTTGACCAAGCCCTATTACATTACCTGTTCTTACTTAATTTTAACTTTCCCCAAGCATTTTACTCCTGTATTGGAGTATTACAGCGCATTGGGCTGTAAGCCTGGCCAAACACAGGTCATGCTGAGAAACCTCCCAGGACAACCCGGAGAACAGAAAATGATGTGGGGATATAAGAAACACTCCAGCATCCTCAGGCTGTTTAGAGCCACGGTTATTTTCCAAAGCTATGGGTGGCTTGAAGTCAAATGCTGCCCCTTCTACAACCACTAACATAAATCATAGAGCTCAGACCAGCTGGTGTGAGGACTATTGAAATGTTTTTGCATCAAATGTGCTTTTTTCCCCCATTCAGCCAGAAAGTGGGTGTGATGGGCATCAAGGCACAAAGCATTTCTCAGCCACTTGGCTGGCAGCCACAAGGAATGCTGCCCTGGAGGGGACTTTCCTTCAAAGTTGAATGTATGCCCCAAGATGGGTTTAAAAGTTGCATTTTTGCAAAGTCAAGTGCACAAGCACCTGATCGCTCTGCTTTCAGTCATACGCTGGTGTAGTGCCATCCACCGATGGGATGGAAACAGGGTTTGCAGAAACATTTTAGACTGACGAGTCATGCGCTGACATTGCAGATGACATACACAGAGTCCTAGAGAGAGCAGGAAAGTCACTCCAAGCACTTCTGGCTTTCTGACACGGTACAGGAATACTTTTAAATATGCAGGAAGTAGTGGGCAGGCATAAGGTTTCACACCGGGCAATTAATAGGAATGAATGAATGACACAGGGACTCAGTATTTAACACACATTTCTCCACACTGAGTTGAAATGTAACATGTTGACATTTTTGAGCTGTGAAATTGTCACAGAAATTGCTGATAACATTAAAACAAGAAATGTTATATCATTAGCCAGCCAAATGCATTATTTCTGTTAAAAAAAAAGTGTCAAGATTAAACCCATTTAGCCATCAGCTGCAAAGCTTCCATTAAGCCTCAATATTTCCCCACCATGGCAGGCAGAGAGCCAGAAAGATCAGCAGATACTAGCTAGGCAGGCAGACACACGAATATCTTGATATCAAACAATGTGCCTGCAAAGGAGCAGATGTGGAGAATGAAAGCCCATTGCAACAGGGCAGTCAGGCTGCGAGAGGCTGGAAGGGTTGTGCGAAACAGGCAGGGGCAAGCCCAAAGAATGGGAAGTGATGGTCAAAGGGTCCTCCCCTCCTTTCCATAAAAGGACCTCTTTTTCCCCCAAAAATACTTTCACATGTTAAGTGAAAGCAGCTTGTTGCTGGAGGAAAGCCCCGAGGTGTCATGGGAAGAGATGTGCCTGGAGAGACTGAGCAGCAGCAGGGATTTAGCACAGCTGAGCCCACAGCCGGGCAAGCTCTCGGAGTCGCTTGCTCTAGCTAAATGTTATCACTTTGATTTTTTTTTTTTTTTTTAAATAAGAAATAGCTCTTTGCTGCAGAGTCAGGGTAGGGCATCTCACCTACCGTCACCCGTCCATGGAGCTACGTAAGGTTCCCTCACCCTCGGTCTCTGCTCCTTCATCAGGAAAGACTATATTCACCCATACTTTGTGATCCACTTTGAGATCAATAGGTGAAAAGCACGATTACTATTATTACTTTTATTAAAAGAGGGTGATGGGACAAAACACTGTAATTATACGACATTCCGAGCAAAACTCTAAAACAATGCAGCTTTCAGTGATGCTGTGAGAGGGTTTGGTGCTATTAGCATAGAGCAGCATAGAAGAATTTTATCTCTCTCATATCTGTGTGCATAAGTGTGTCCTATCAGATGTGTACGGGTATAACTGCAGATACCTAAACCTGAAAATTCAAAGGAGAAGAAGTTTGACTGAGGCTTGGAGAGGGCATTAAGAAGATGGACAGAGCAAAATCTAATGGTTTCTAAATAAATCTATTCTGCTAGTGTGCTGCTAGTGCCTTTTTCTACACCCCCCTCCACACACACACACAAATGCATTCACAAATGCACTGCCACAAAACTAACTGTACAATGACTCAATGCCAAAGAAAAAAGAAAAGCGCCTTTTATTCATGGCATCTCACATCAATGGCTACTTTATATTAAAATCAAGGCACATGCTTTCCAAACTTAAAAGCTGCAGTGGGGGGAGAGAAAAAAAGAAAGTCTTCCTCCTCTGCCATTAACACTTTTATAACCACTGCTGTGAGTTGGCCAGAGGTCTGTGCCGGACCCACCTGCAGCCGAGGGGCTCAACTTTGCAAGCTGACCTGCCTGCAAAGGAGCATGGTTTGATAGCTCGTTAGCTGTTTAACCCTGCACATTATCAGGTGAAAGTCCTTTCCCACCACAGTCACCCCGAAACAGGAAGGAAGGAATTCACAGGTTCGATGAAAATTGCTGTCACTAGGATTCATCCATCCTGCGACCACTATACCAAAAATGTCATGAATGACCCCAAATTCTAGCAGCCATGTTTTTGGAGGCGCATTGGATAACTTGGCAGCTACAAGCACACCTCAAGACAGACGAAACTCCAGTCACTGACCTCGCACAAGAGTTTTAAGCACTTGAAAATCTCATTTATTGAATAAAGCAGCTACAGTACCTCTAAGTAATTTACAGTAGAGAGTTCATTTTACCTTGGCGTAACTGTATTATTTGCCAAATTCTTTTACCACTTCTGTGATGCAAATAAATACCCCCATAAGACAGGGATATAGTTACAGCCCACACTAGGTGCTTTTTTATTACTTCAAGCTGTTTTGGTGGAGGGAGCTCTTGTGCCTTTACAGGATTCCCTGCGCAGCGTGGGGATGCGCTGGCAGGTCGGTGTTAGTGGCAGAGGCATCCTCAGGCCAGTGAACTGGAAACCAGCATCCTGACAGCCTGTGGTCACGATCCCTCAGCATCACTCACAAAAGTACGGGCTGGATGGCATTACAGCTTTTTTCCCTAGGTTACGGAGTCTAAAGATATAGTCGGAGGGGAAAACAAAACAGCGGGAATACATGGAAAAATGAAATCAAAGCCTTTAGCTGGAGATGAAGAAGCAAGCCTTGTGCTACTGGAATAAGGATCAGAGGACAGTTGACAGAAATAGTGTGTGGCAACAGTCAAAACTTGCTTTGAAGGCATTCTAAACCTTGCAGAAATGCCAGGAAAAATTTTAGGCTGCATCCCCCCCCAAAAGATGATACAAAGCACAAGTTCAGTACGCGACCCACTGCCGCTGCTTAAAGGGTTAGTTTCAGCAGAGCTGAAGCCCCTTTGCAAGGGCTTCCTCGCAGTAACATGTATCACACTTGTAGCAACAACCCAACCTCCTAACCTCAGGATTTTAGGCTACTTTTGTTTATCACCTTCCTATTAGCTGTTTGCAGTGTTTGCACACAGCAGTTTTTCCCTTAGTGGCTTTGCTCTTCCCACCCTGGCATGTGTTAGGTTTTTACCCACGTAGCTCATCCTCTTCCCTGGTTTCACCCTGTTTTAATGCCAAATTCCCCATACAAGGAAGACCAGCATCAGCCCCTGCACATCTGGCACCACCCTAGAACAGACCAAGAGGGGCAATGCACCGTTTTCTTTGCTTTTGCCTTCAGGGCATTAAGCATCACTGCGGATGCTGCTGATAATGGCAGAGCACTTCTGGGAAGATGGTATTAATTAATTTGTGCTGGTGGGTTGCAGAACAACTACAGCTCAGGTACCAACCCTAGGAGTGCAAAACTCAGTGGATAAGCCTAAAGTAGGGAGATTGGCTTTAAAATTCATATTTATAAGTAAGTAGCCTATCTTTACATCCTTTCTGTTTCATGATTTGTTTGTTTCCTTATTAACATTTAAGCAGAAGCTTCCACCCCACTTTATGGGCAATTAGGAGAGCTAAGAATTCAACTTGAAGCCAATCCACAGGAGCAGGAAACAATTTCATTGCATACTGCTCTGTATATGTATTTTTAAGGTGCTGAAGAAACATTTTAAAATCTCCTACTCTCACCAAACAGCACATTTCCAGACAGCCCCTGCAGTCTGTTTAATAATTGTCCTACTGAAAGCCCAGTCACTAAAACACCAGCAAACAGACACCAAATCTTTGCTAAACCATGGCAGTGAGGCAGCCTAAAACAAAGCAACAAAACCACAAAAATACTGAACTTCTGAACTGAAGCATCCAGCAGGCTATGCTCTTTTTGCAGGATATGATTAATGTCAATTATATTATAAAAAGAAAATCACATTGTGATACAGAATGAGATTAAGCAAAAAAAGTCTTAATAACAGCTCAGCATCTTCAGAATATCTCAAGAAAGCCACTGGGCTTGAAAGTAATTTTTGTTCAATACTGGCCAGGCCAGTGGCAAAGGGGTGATGCTGGGAGGAAGAAATAAATTCACATCTGAAGAGCAAGGGTCTTGCTATGTAGGTTGACAGCTTCTAAGGTGCTGGAGAGAAAAAACAACTGTAATGAGAGAGCAGCGATGAGGAGGGGTAGCTCACACCCCCTGTAACTCTATTAGAGAGTACAAGAGCACCACTTTGATGTTGTTGTTACTGAAGATGTATATGGACCAGAAATGGTATTTATGCACAGAACTATTCTTTATCCCAAAGGATTATAATCATGATGTTTATCACACCAAAATCCCTATTGCCAGACAGCAACATCTCCACAGTCCATTGGCAAGAAGGCAACGATTGCAGTGCAAAATCACTGGTAACGTTCTCCTGATCCCAAAATTAAAAGGCGTTTGCATCAAAAAGCAACCTCCTATTTAGTTAACAGTAACAGCAGGCATGGCAGGACGGACAGAGAGGAGGGAGAATTCCCCCACATCCCTGGGGAAATTCACAGGGATTAGAGGTGAAGTGCAGGATGGTACCATCCACAGTCAGACGCATGAATTCATTATTCGGCACGCACAGCGGTCAACTAACTCAGAAGTTCTCAGAAAGCAGACGTAGAGTTAAAAGCCACCATTATGCAAGTACAACTCCAAAGAAAGTGCTCGCAACTAAGTATAGCAGCTCTGCTTACAGCAGATGCAGCGACACATCAAGATTTTAATGGACAGGAAGAAAACTCGGAGATGCTCCACCTGCCCCATAGCAAATACCAGTACAAGGGACTCAAGGAGACTGGTGGAGAGAACAGCATTGAGGAGAGGAAGGTGTAAGACACACAAATGAGATCAGACTTTGCATCTCCAATGAGTGAGACCCACTTTGCTCTATTAGTAGTCACAAGTAAGAATCTCGTACAGAAATATTTGCCAGAAGGCCAGCCCTCTGACTTCTGCCAAGAGCCTGCCTCATCCTTCGAAAAAGATTTATTACATGGTCAAGAATCCAAACCCCTTCACCTTCAGAATATAATTTACCTGAAAGCATCTTTTTGCAATAAACACCTGGTAATTTTTTCCAGCTCTATCCAATGTGCAAGGTATGCCTCTCAATAAAATATGTGAGAAGGAGAGGAAGAACATTGTGTCTGATTTGCTAGCAGCTGGAGTGTAACA
Source organism: Pelecanoides urinatrix (assembly GCA_013400755.1). Classification (NCBI taxonomy): domain Eukaryota; kingdom Metazoa; phylum Chordata; class Aves; order Procellariiformes; family Procellariidae; genus Pelecanoides; species Pelecanoides urinatrix. Next base: position 214,454 of record VZTQ01008820.1, on the reverse strand, counting down.
TTTATCAGACAGTAATAACCGCGAACTCGCTCATCACACTCCAGCGCGAAAGCCAAGGAGCAGGCTGGAGTGCAGAAATGGCACTCACGCTTCACTATAGTGCAGCACAAAAGGCTGCAGCCCCCGGCCAGACAGGAGCCACAACACATGCCAGCGTTGGAAAATGATGAAGAGATGCCAAATAACACTCTCTTCTGTCTGCCATCCTCTTTCCATACTCCTCTAGCTCTAAAACAGGCTCCTAAGGGAAAGGTTCCACCTACGCACTAGTAGCATCTCCTCCAGAGGATGGGGCAGATGCAATAGGGTGGTTCTAAAGAACAAAGTTTTCTCTTCAATTTCCAACTGTAATTTCAGCAGAGCATTAAAAGAAGTCAGTTTAATTAGCGAGATGGCACTCAAATGATCCTCAAAACTTATTCACATCCACCAGGATCATCTGTCAGGTCACGACCATGAAGGTCACAGCTACTCGGGGCATCTTCTGCCACAGGGTACAATTCACACTACTCCCTTCCTTCTGGTACTCACTCACACTTAGGTTTACATCTCATACCTACTTCTTTCCTTCTTTAAAATATATTTTATACTGGGTATATTTTGTTTGGAAGTAGAAGAAGCGAAGGCTTACTTCATCGTCTGACCCCCGTGCTCTGGCCTTGGGGCTGGGGGGTCTCCAGGGCAGAGACTGGAAAGCATCCAGGAGGCGTTTAAGGTCTGAAAAAAAATAATAAATCAAAATCAGTGCCCTCACTACCACCCTGGTCTCTCTCTGTGACTCCCCAGTCAGGTACATCTTCCAGCTGACAGATGGCCTATTCGAAAAGCATATGAAGATCTCTGCTGAACTTTTAATGAAGATATTTTTCAGCATTAGAATTAACACTCTGGGGTCTTTCCACCTGCCTCACCTGGTACCGCTATACCCCTCTGGTACACGTGCAGCAAACAGACCTGAAAATAACTCAATTAAAGCATATGCACTTGGAAAACAGCCTCAGAGTAATTACCACAAACCCAGAGAAATTAGAAATAAAAAAGGAAAAATCTACTAAACCTGGTTCTGCCCTTGACACAGCTTAAAGTCTGAGTAGCAGGACTCAAAAAAACTGCATCTGCATAAAAGATGCTCCTGTCCAACATTCACGGGAAACTTTAAGGAAGAGAAAGGGGAGAAAAGCAGCAGTAAAGGATGGCGGTGTCACTGCACGGGTGACACAGCTGGAGGTTTCTGCTGGGTGAGAGCAGCTTTGCCACACCGCAAAAGGCGCTCTGCCCTGGGGAGGAGCACCCCAACCCACCCCCTTCACAGCTGCTCATCTCACGGGTGCCTTCGAGTCGGGCAGAGACAGGAAAGCTCAGAGACTTTCTTGTCGAGAAGAAGCCACTGCACGTCCCCCAGCCCGGCCCCGGGCTCCTCTCCCCCCGCGCTCCCCTGCGCAACCCCTGAGCCGCCAGACCCTCCCACCACGCCGGCACCCCACACTCCTCCATCTGCCGCACCTCACGCAGCGCCAGGATTTTTCACAGCTCAGGAGCAAAACGTGGCCCTGCTGGAAAACAGAAACAATCAGGAAAAGGACATCCAGAACAACCTTTTTTTTTTTTTTTCCTTCCCCCTTTTCTTCCCAACACAGATGTAATAGCTCACTTTTTTGTGCACTTCTTCTCTGAGCTTGAAAGCTCAGGATGGTTTTACTGGAGGAGGGCATTTAGCAACTCTTCTTCTTTGCGATGGCAATAAACATTTGCTCCAGCTTGCAATCAAATGGCTAATAGTCTCTAGCCAATGCTCAGGCAGGCGAGTGTCCAGACCACAGAGCATCACGCTGACAGCGATGCTGCCTGATAAAATTTGATCCATCTCCTCTCCAGCCAGGGATGGATATCTTGCTCAGAGCAGCGCAAGGAAGACTTGTACAAAGAGGTGTGAGATGATCAGACAGCGTCAAACCAGCCTTTGTTGTGAATGTTACAGACATTTCTAAAGCTCTACGGTATTCCTTTCGCTGAAGCTTTAGGGCTGCTCATTTTTAACAGGAGCTGTTGCACAATGCCTTAATTGTGCTGATCTGCCTGGAAACCCAAACATCCATGTTACAGACATCTTAAAGATGACAGTCTTCACCGATCCCTTTCTGAACGTCTCGGGAGATCATCTCCGCAGGAGCATCTGACTGCTGCCAGAGCAGGCACAGCACGGAGCAAGGTCGCTTGGTCGAGGTGATGCCCCGGGGATGCCCCGCGCTGGCGTGCCCGCTATCAGCTTGCCTTGTGTCGTGTCAGAGAGTATTTAGATTAATCCAAGATAAAAAGCTGAAATTATTTTTCAAATTGCCTCTCTGAATCCACCCAGCTCTTTCAAGGGCACTACTATCAGTCAAGTGGGAACCAGCAAGTCAGAGTTCATGTGACCCTGTTCCTATAAGCCATTTAACAGCCAGACTCAACCTCCTGGTTGCATGGAAGCAATTGCCATTACAGATTTTTAAATGTCTTAATACAGAAATGGGAAAAAAAATAACAATTGCTCTATAAAACACTAAGGCTTTCACTTTAACAGTCTTTCTTGTTCCTTTTTTCTTCAGCTGTGAAGAGTTTTATAGGAAAAACCTCTGATTCTCTTTCAGACAACGTTACAACTCCTAGTAATCTCATCTTGGGGAGAAAACGTAAGCTGGAAGGGACTGGAGCTGATTTTGCAACCACTGCTGCTGGAATCCCCTCTTTTTCCCCCTCAAAAACGGGGGAGGAGAAAGGAGGAGTAAAACAGAAAGTGTGACTTCTGTTTCTGATACCAGCTCTTCTCCCATCTCTATGTGAGAAAAGCAAGGGCTCAACTGAACAGACCAGCTTAGCACAGCTCAGGAGCTCAACCGAGCAGTGGACACGGGAGGAAAATCCACTGTATTGTACTTCTAAGATCAAATGTAAGGACTGCAAAAGGCAGGAGAAGAATAAGAGTATAATAAGCCGTCCTGCATAAATGTGGATTGCAAATGGCAAAATACCGACTTAGCGAGGAAAAAAACCAGTCACAAATCCTTTAATATCTTCAGACCCAGCAAGGCCAGGAGTATTTTGCTGTAAGCCCCTTAGTCCCAGGGGCACGGCTGCAGAGGGATGCGGGACAGCACATGGGGGGATAACGCGCTAAGCTTTAATTGTGGGTACATAACAGAGGTTTCGGTACATAGGAGGCGACTGTAAACCCCAAGTTAATGTAGCTACGCTGACTTACACCGGTTAAGTAGGCATGCACAGATTGTATCTAGATTTTATTTATTTTTTATTTTTCTTTAAAAAAAAAAAAGATACTATCCCAAGTGAGACCAACTCATGCTTTAAACTAGAAAGAACAGATTTATATATATATAGGTGTATGTGCACATATATATGTATATATATACACATATATGAAGATAACCATCTCCTCTATTTCCTGTGCCTATCTGCACATATAGCCTAAACTTTATCTTCCAGTATTTTAACAGCAAGCAACCAGGGAGTGACCATCCTCTCCTTTCCGGGAAAATATTTCCTTCTTTTACGTCAGCTGAGGAGAGGAGGACAGCTATATTTCATCTCCTCATTCCTACTTACATCAGTCTGGATAATCTTGAAGCAACACTTTTTCTGCCCAGCATCCATATGCTTTAAATAACTGTAGACAATTACAAGAACCCTTACCAGACATTTACAAATGCTAACAAAATTTTGCTTGCCTAACTTTTATTGGTTTTATTTATTTTAATTGTTTTACTCCCATTCTAAGCTGAGCTCTGATTTATTGCCTGTTGCATCTCAGTCTCTTTGGTGTTGCTGCTTTTCAAGTACTTCTTTCCTTTGCAATGAGTACGTTTGGATTATTTTTTCTTCCAGTTACATTATCTTACATTCTTAGCACAGGTTGTCTTTTCCTCGATCCCNGACGTCTGCTGGAAATACCACACGACAGAGAGGAAACAGTCGAGGAGGTTCCTGGATGCGTGGAAGATAACTTTCTGACACAGCTGGTAAGCGAGCCTACCAGGGGGGCTGCCTTGCTTGACCTGCTGTTCACAAACAGAGAAGGTCTGGTGGGAGATGTGGTGGTCGGAGGCCGGCTTGGGCTTAGCGACCATGAAATGATAGAATTCTCCATACTTGGTGAGGGAAGGAGAGGGGCCAGCAAAACCGCTACCATGGACTTCTGGAGGGCGGATTTTGGCCTGCTCAGGACACTGGTGGAGAGGGTCCCTTGGGAGGCAGTCCTGAGGGGCAAAGGGGTCCAGGAAAGCTGGACCTTCTTCAAGGAGGAGATCTTAAAGGCGCAGGAGCGGGCCGTCCCCATGTGCCGAAAAAAGAATGGGTGGGGAAGACGACCGGCCTGGCTGAACAGAGAACTCTTGCTGGGATTCAAGAAGAAAAGGAGAGTTTATCTCTAAATTGAACTGTGAATAGGGAATATGTTAGGAGATGGCCTTAGAGAGGTTGGTTTATGGTCCCCCTCCTCCACTCCAGCAGGCACAGATATCATTGCTATCTCAAGCGAACACACTTCTGAGCATGGGGACTCCAATTACACCATTCCAGGGAATTCTGAATAAATAAAAAGCTGCTAGAACTGTAAGAGTGTTTTCTACAGTACGGGTCAAAAGAATCACACAACATTTCCAGGACAACATACTGCTCCTTACTCCAGATAAGTACGTGCTCAAACCTAAGGTACAATTTGCAAAAAGCAGCTGAGAAACAAGATACACATTCACTGAAATCCATAGATGGGGAGAGTAAGAGGAGAGACGCAAGTACAAATTAAGACCTGAATAATACAAAGTCAATTTTTATAATTTTTAAGCACAGGATAAAGAGGTAAACAATAACAATTAAAACAAAAACAATCAAAAGAACATTTTCAAGTCGTTTATCCAATGTATGACAAACATGTAAGGTGACTGGCTTGGCACAACAGGGAGCTGAAGAACTCAAAAATTATTAAAGGATTATGTATGACCTGGATTTACAGAAAAACTTGCCCAAAGTAAACTAAACTGATAAAATAGCAGGGATCAACCCAGCAGTCGGTGCCAACCTGCTTCCATCGCTGTTTGCTGAGGGGAGGTCCATGCCAACGCTGGACCAGGACAGGGCGTTGGACATGGGGTACAACGCAATCACACCTCTGATTTGTGCTGAGATCAGTTCTCTCCAAGCAGCATGGCAGATTGTTTAACTGCATGTGTCTTTCTGAAGGCATCAATGACCCCTCACGTGGCATCGAGGAGCCAGGCTTCGGGGGAGCCTCCTCTACGGCCACATCTCCCCAGCCCCACCATCACATCTCCACCTTCCAGGCAGCGCCCAGAAAGCATCTTCCTTCCAGGGCTGCCTTCATCCTGGTCACAAAGCAGCACCGTTAATTTTATTCAGCTTTCAAAGCAATACAGAGTCTCTGCATAAAATCCTCCTCAGCTTGTGTCAGGGAAACAAAGGTCCTGTGTTTATTCAGTTTTTCTAGCTGAACTGATGCACCCACAGAATTAACCTAAATAACCCAGACTGATGGGCCCAAAGCGTTTTTGTAAGACACAAGGCAACCACACCGCCTTGCTGGTGCGCTGGAAGGACAGTATTTACACTGAGGTGGCAAGTCCCAAATCCCTTCCAAAACGCTCCAGAGTAGGACAGGCATGCCCTCCCCTTGGGGCAAGTGCGCTCCTTAAATTTAAGAGCACGGTCCCCATGGAGGGAATAACTGCTCTGAGCTGAGAGAGCAGCCATCAGTGGAAGGCGCAAAACAAAAATAGGAAAACTGCTTTTCTAGCCTGCATGACTCCATCTGAAACAGGTTTTTGAGTGGCTGCTTGTTCAAGCGTTCGCTGTCCCAGTCCCACAACCCCGGGCTTGACATGGCAAACCCCGCGCCCCTCTGCCTTCCTCCCAACGTCAGCAGAATTAACAAGAAACAGAGTCAAACATGCAGCCCTCAGGGAGGAGAATAATAACGGGCAGCTAATTTATAAATAACCCTATTTCTAATCATTACCTAATAATTACCAACAGCACCAAAACTTTTTAATCTTCTAGCATGCAACAATTAAAGGTCTTCAAAGAAAATAGCTACACAGTAGGTTGGACAGCTGTTAAAAATGCAGGGTTTAATTCTGCTCTTGTTCCACGGGTCAGGCTGTGATTGAAGGGAGCGGGGTATTTGCTGCTGTGGATGGCCGGGAGCGGGGAAGAGCAGCAGGAAAGAAACCCCAGCAGCGCTGGAGTGACGACACGCGGAACCGCAGCACCGAAGTGTCTGAAACAGAGGATGGAGCTGGGAGGACAGCACGGCATCGCCATCCGCCATAGGGAAAGGGCAAGGAAAAGAGAGGGAAAAGAGGAAAAACCAGCGTCACCCTCTCTCCACGGTGACAGGTAAAGAGCTGTCACCACCACCTTGCAGGCAGCATCCAGCGGAGCACTGCGTGACGGATGGTCGTTTATTATTCTCATACAGGTTTATCTGTTGACATTGAATGGCTTTTTTTTTTTTAATCATTTGGATTTATACCTCTCTGTGAAAAACCTTCTATGAATTCAAAATAATCTATACGGAGTGCCAAGCAACCTGAGATAAATTATTCATGAAAGGATTGATTTCACAGGTATGAGAGAGAGATATATATAAATGTAACAATTTCACATATATATCTTGCAGAGGTTGCTGTATAAATATAGCGCAATGCTCACAACACGAGACGCTTCAGAAAAATGAAATAAAGCAATTCTGTTGTAAACGAAGAAGAAAAAGAAATCCCCAACAACCTTGCCACACAAATCATGTTTATAGTCTCCAGAAATTTAGCAACAATGTGCTTCTGACACTTCCACTTTATCCACATGGATCCTGTGCAGACTTCAATCTGCCCCTTCAGTTATTCTCATCCCCTTTTATGCTCCCTGAAACCAGCCTGATTTTATTCCTTTTCTGTATAGTATGGAAAGAAAAATTCTTTTATTTTGGCAATACTATTTCTACCAGCATATTAAAAATAAAATTAAAAACCATGGAAATCACCCTAACGAGTTGCTAAAAAAAAAAAATCATAAATAGGTTCTTCATACAAGTGAGTTTTGCCATTTAAAAAGCACTATACAAAGTTATTTCAAGCAGCCCAGTTAAACAGTAAAGCCTCGTAAAAGACACATCTTTATCAGGGTAGATGCAGTTCTTCAGCGTAACGGGCAAAGACTGCAAGCGCAGTGTGTAATGCTTTCAGGAAGCAGCCGTCTCCAAGAAAAATGCTCAGGAGTGCAGACTTCTCCTGCCATGTACAGGCTTCACGGTTTTTATAGAAAACCATTTTACACCGAATTTTCATGCTAATAAAAATGGTGCCAGAATGAACATCTTGGAAAGTAAAATCCCCATCCTGGGGAGTCTTAATCCCCTCTCCACAGCAAAGACTGGAAACTTGCTTCCAAGTCCAAACATGTTTTCACTCCAAAAAGTAACTGTAAAAACACACTGCAGAAGCTGTTAGCATTTCTTTACTTTTGAATCAAACGTGTTTAATCCAAGTTTACAAGGATAAAGGGTTTTTCCTTGTAATCCAAAGGCTGTAAACCTCCCTCCGGGATCCGAAGGCGAAGCTGGGTTCTTCGCTCCGCCTCACACATCCTCATTGCTCACTTACAACTGGATCTGCAAGTCACTTCATGCTCTCTTCACTACCAGGCAACAAAAATGCCTGAAAATCATAAAACCTTAACAGACATCTCTGTTGATAACATAGAGCAGCAGCTCCAACTCCCGCAGATGAAGTATGTTGCCATTGCAGAGGCAAAGTACGTAACAGCAATAAGCATTTTTGCTAGTGAAGCCGATTTTAAAATCTTTGTATGCACAGAAGAGGTAACTTGTATTCAAAATGCACATTACCAAATTCAAGCAATTTGAACAGGAAAGCCCATTTATGCAACTTCTTTTAGCATAGTTTTTCATAAAACCCTTAAAGCTTGAAACAGAAGCAGATCACTGAACTTTCAATGAAGGCAAGGCTCTAATTTGGCATTTTTTCCCCTCAAATTGAGTAGCATTTAATCATTCAAGTAGTCCTAAATGGGGTCTTAATTGGTTCTCCTGAGCCAGCATTACTCAGGCTGATGGCACGGAAGCCAGTGCCATTTCAATGCTGTTGGACAGTCCAGGATCCAACGAACCGGCGATGTTAGGAGGAATATCAACAACAATAAAGGGTTGTCAAAATCTGACACTCAGGGTGCAGTTTCATACTACAGAGATGATGAAAGGTAATATGGGCTTAAAAAACTCCCGCTACCTCTGCCACAAAACTATCCCCACCACAAATACTCCAAAAAGCATTCCCCTGGCAGCTATCAGGGGGTCACGCTCTGACACGGATGGGTGAACGGATCCATAAAGAAGCAACAAATAAAAAATCTCTGCTTGGGATCTCTCTCCGGCTTGAGCCAATTCTGCTGGAAAAGCCCCCGCTATCCATGCAGCAAATTGATCATGAGGGCCCAGGTACCCACGTTGAAATTGCCTCTTGATGGACAGCACTCATCCAACCTGAGCTCACTCTCCTGGCTCAAAGTTGCTTAAAACTTTGGGTTATTTTGTTTCAGTGACCAGTACATAAATTCTCCTCTTGTCTGTCTCCTCTCTATCAGCGCAAAGTCGGTTCACCCACAAGCTGTGCACCATCCAGGTGCCAAACCTGGTGAACCCACATCATGGCCATCCTGCTGGCCCTTGCGTATGGATCCACTGGGAATTAGTGCAGAACCATAGCCCACAGTTTCTTTCCTTTAGGTTATGCATTTAGAATCATAGAATCAGAGAATCACTAAGGTTGGAAAAGACCTCCAAGATCATCAAGTCCAACCGTCAACCCAACCCCCCCATGCCCACTAAACCATGTCCCCAAGCGCCTCATCTACACGTCTTTTAAATCCCTCCAGGGATGGGGACTCCACCACTGCCCTGGGCAGCCTGTGCCAAGGCCTGACCACTCTTGCAGGAAAGACATTTCTCCTCATGTCCAACCTAAACCTCCCCTGGCACAACTTGAGGCCGTTTCCTCTCGTCCTATCGCTGTTACTTGGGAGAAGAGACCGACCCCCCCTCGCTCCAACCTCCCTTCAGGCAGTTGCAGAGCGCGATGAGGTCTCCCCTCAGCCTCCTCTTCTCCAGGCTGAACACCCCCAGTTCCCTCAGCCGCTCCCCATCAGACTTGTGCTCCAGGCCCTTCCCCAGCTCCGTTGCCCTTCTCTGGACACGCTCCAGCCCCTCCATGTCCTTCTTGTCGTGAGGGGCCCAAAACTGAACCCAGGATTCGAGGTGCGGCCTCCCCAGTGCCCAGTACAGGGGCACGATCCCCTCCCTGCTCCTGCTGGCCACACCAGTGCTGATACAGGCCAGGATGCCGTTGGCCTTCTTGGCCACCTGGGCACGCTGCCGGCTCGTGTTCAGCCGCTGTCGACCAGCCCCCCAGGTCCTTCTCCTCTGGGCACTTTCCAGCCGCTCTTCCCCAAGCCTGGAGCGGTGCCTGGGGTTGTTGTGGCCCAAGGGCAGGACCCGGCACTTGGCCTTGTTTCTTGCAACGAAGAACGGTCATGGCTTTCATCCTCGATTTCATCCGTGAATCTGCCCAAATCCTGCCCAGGTATCTCCATCTGGTTTTGGATCTGGTCTTCTACTGTGAAGATCCACACCTTTGCTTGCAGGCCGTGACTGCTGGTCCTGCAGCACCTCAGCTCAGCTGATGCTCCACCATGTGCCAGTCCTGTGCCCAGGTGCCACAGCAGAAGTTCAGACCTTTGGTGCTGTGAGCAATGCCAGTAACGGGCCGGGGGCTCTGGGTCCACATCAGCTTTGGAGGGAGTTTGAAACACACCACAGCTCCTGGAGTCACAATCTGTTAATGCCCGCAATTAGACGGATACAGACAAACAGATTAAATTAGGTAGGCAAACAGAAAGGCTGCAGGAGACTTATCACTAAATACAATTACCTCTACTTGAAAAAACAAGCCACTGCCAAGTCTGCAGTTGCTAGTACAGAAATCTGACTTGAATACAAAAATAAAGACCAGTAATGATCAGGATAATTAACATCTAGCAGTACATTTCTCAGAGCCCTCATCAGCAACTGACTTTCACAGTTCTCTGGAAGCGTTCGGCCTCACCTCTCTGAAGATGCTGAAAGATGCTGCTGCTGTCCTCTTTTTAAAAATATATTAGAGCTGTCATTATTAAAGGGTGATCCAAAGAAAGTGCAAGAGAAGAGAATGCCTACCGCCCTGCAGGAGCCAAGGCAGAGATAAGGGACCATGTGAAAAAATCAGGATACAGAAACATATAGCAAGCCATTAAGTGAAGATGCAGCACAGTGCAGCAAACCCAATCACTAACAGCATGCTACAATTTTTCCTTTAGTATTGAAACAATTTTCTTGTCAATATTTTGTTTTGGCTTATGATTTTATTTAATGTTGCAATAACAATCCATGCTTCCAGTAAGTGCGGAAATTCATGACTCAGACCCTGGACAAGAGCAGAAAAATCTGAGGTCAATTGCCACTTCTGCGATGGATCCGGTTCACAGCCTGGGACTGATCCAGCCAAGCACTGAGCACCTTCAGCTCAGGCCCTTCAGTAGAGCAGGTGGGCACCCGCAGCACCAGGGGTCTGGGCACCCTGCAGCTGCAGCCAGCTGCCTCTGTACCTGCAGGTATTAATTAAACACCAGCCCCATCAGCATCCACTGCTGAGCACCACAGAGGCACCTGGTGAAAAGCATCCAACCTTCAATCCAAAGTCTTCCATCCTCCAGCTGGGGAATGAAACCAGGTGTAGGACAAGGAACTGTGGGCAGGATTAAACCTCAGCACTGGTGACTACATCTGCTTTTAAGATGATTTCCAGGCAGCATCTTCCCCAGGCACCGACACAGCCCCGAGCACACGTGAAGGACGGCAGGGACAGAGCCTGGCACGGCGAAGGTACCTGGTACGAGGGTCCTGCCCCCGGCCGAGCCCGCGGCAGGGCTTGCAGAGCATCCAGCTAGTGCAAGCAGCTCTCCAGGGAAAATTTAAAGGCCCCAAAATGCAGGACTTGCTGCTGGTTCAACGTAAACCCACAAAGAGTTTCTCGCTCTCAGGCAGCTGAACATCCATACAGCCAAGAGCAAAATAAAAATAAAGATATATATGACCTAGGCTGAGTGCAAGCGCTCATGCTTAACCCCAAAAAACGACTACTTTAAACTGAGTGGGTTTTGTGCTGGAAAAGGCTAGCTCGAAATGGCTCACTAACAGAAGAATAAATCCCCCGTTTACGAAGAAATAAAGAGTGCTGAACAGCAAATACAACAACAATTTCTCATTAATTAAAACCAGCGCAGCTTCTACAAAAATTACAGACAGATGGATAAACAAAAACAATAAAGGAAGAACAGTAGTAATAATTGTCAAACACTTCAATGGAAAAGAAGGAAATAGATGCACGATTTGTTTTTAAAGGAGGGGAGGGAAGGATGGAGCTGGACCAGGGGAGGGAGCGGGAGGTCGCAGGTGAGGGCTGCCGCACAGGACCTGCCTGCTGCCAAGCTCGGGCACGGCGACAGCACTCACGGGCACCGGCTGGTTTGGAAACCCTGTCGGTGGCGGCTAAAGAAAGACTTTGGCTATAAAAGAGGCCATTTCTATTCTGAACACTATGAATTAACACAGCTCACTTAACGAATCCATTGGTTGCTTGTGCAAGGAATGAGGCACAGGTGGAAAACGTTGAGGATAAGCCCTGAGCAGGAAACACCCCTCCAATAACCCAGCGCAAAAGCAACACCCGTGAAAGCAGCCCAGCAGCCTTCCGATGCACAGGATTCAAAACAACAATGTTTCCCCATGTTCCCCAAATCTCCAACACGGCACACACAGCCTGAGACCCTGGGACACAAAGAGGACTTTGTTTTTTCCGGGCTGCTGCTCAATCCATGCATCTCTGCCTGCATGGAAATCACAGAGTGATGCTCACGGCCAGTCTTCCTTGGAAGGGGACAACCACAGGCACCTTTCCCACCAGCTGGCCACCAGCCCCCAGAAGAGGACAGCTTGTGGTCAACTCATGGGAGCCAGGGCTGTACTTCCCGGAGCAGGGAATGAGATGGCTTCCCCTCCGACCTGGGCTGAAAATACAGCATCTGAGCTTTCCTGAGCCTGTTTTGCAGCCTGGCAATAGTTTGTTCTTTTGGATAAACTTCAGTAGGAAACAAATCTTTAAACAGCCTTTAAATCTCTCGCCCTCCACAGCAAGAACTGTTCCAGCTGGTGAATCATCCCAGCTGCATCCCGCGGCACGGGACAGCCCCGGCCGGCGGGGAACGGCCCCGGGACGGCAATCACAAAGCTGAAAATGCTGGATGAAAAGGACGGACGGCCTGCCCTGGGACACCAGACACCTCGGTCGGGTCCCTTGCTGGGAGGGAATACGTGCAGATCTGATTTCGCGTGCGGGAGCGCCAGGCTGCCCTGGGCCAGCTTTAACAGTGTGAGAGGACGAACAGAATAGTGGGAAAACTGAGCATGAGTTTAGGTCCACAGCCAGGATAAACTGGAAAATCAGGAGTAACTTTCCTCAATGTAACAGTCTTCAGACAGTCAAAACTGTCAGTTTTGAACACTGAACCCCTACAGACCTAATTCACCCTTTCCTGCCCTTTGTTTTAATCTATTTGAGTAGCAGGGGGAGAAAACCTGAACCCTCCTGGAGCCTACATCTGCCAGAGCCTTTGGGGCTCAAGATTCCATTTGCTGTCATCAGGAAAGGAGGAAAGAGATTAAAAAAATGTGAAAGAAACGAGACAAACCAAAATAACCGCAGGGAAACGCAGAGGAAGGACGGCAGCGTAGCAGCCACACAGCTACAACAGATCTGCCGCAGATTTGCAGGATCAGGCCCTGCCCACGGGCGCACGCCCGGGTGTCTTTCTCAAGGGCATCCTGCCTGCAGCCGGGTGCATCCTGCGGTGCCGGCACGGGATGGCAAAGTGCCTGGCACACACGGCTGCTGGCAGAGACCAGGCTAACGCAGGATGGGTACCAGGCACTCCTGCAGAGCAGGTTTTTTGGGTGCTTTTCTCCAGGGCTTCACCTCGCTCACGTGCGCGGAGGTGTGTGAGCCATCCCCTCCAGAAGACACAGCAGTAAGATGAGGGATTTGGCTTCCTTGACGATGGGCAAGGCACAAACGGCAATGCCTGTGGGACAGACTGCAGTCACCTGGAGGAGGTTTTGCATCCCTACCTTAGTGCCACCATAGCCTTTTGACCGATGTGGAAACCAAGGCGCAGAGCTGACTGGCACACTCAGCACCACAGCTGGGGTAAGACAAATCCTCATCTCTGCTATGCTGATGCAGAACACATCTTTGGAGGTGCATTTCAACACAGTTTTTTATAAGACTTAGTCATTCCCTGTCAGTAAACCATCAACTGGCTGCTGCTCTTCTACAGGAGGCATTCATGAGCCAGACTCCCTGCAGCCAAGCTGTCCTGAGTCCTGGCCAGGGATGGGGTGGGTGGGGGTGCAGTGTTTTGGGCTCCCGACAGCTTTCCTTGTGGGGTCCATCCTGCCCCTCTGCGTATAGCACTCAGCTACACTCTGCCCCAGCAAAACCCACTCATTGTTGCATGTTGGAGGCTGTGCTAATCCAAAAATCCTTCCCACAATGATTGCTCATTCTCCAGCACGCAAGGATGCACTTCTTTAATTAGAGTCAGTCCTCTATTTAAAAAAAAAAAAAAAAACGAAAAGGAAAAAGAAAAAGAAAAGGAAAAAAAAGGTTTATGTTGTCCAGGCTGTGAGAACAAGTTGCTAATTTTGCCTGATAAAACCTGGCACTCTCGCAGACTCACCGACCTTATGTCCTAGACTGGCAACTCTTCTGAAAGACAGCAGCACCTTGGCACAACTAATTGCATCAGATGCTCAAATTCTCCTGAGTGAATTAATAAATGGTTAATTTACAACTGCAAATGGACACATTAATCGAAGTTCTTAACAAGGGAAAGTTATAAAACAAAGTTGTAAAAACAATTTCAGCTTTTTCCTGTGGTCTCGTTCGGGTAGTTTTATGATAAAATATAAAAAGATATGTAATCAAAGAATCAGTGTGGGTTTTGAGCCTCTGTGCTTGTGCAACGCATCGGCTCTCTTGGAGCGTCAGTCTCTGTTTGGCAAAAGTACACAGAACCGACCCAAAACCTACACGACCGCTCCTGAGCCCCTGCTCAAAGGAGGGTGGCAGAGGGTCCCAGTCACAAACAAGAAGGACCTTCCATGGGTGCCTCCTCCAGCACCCCATGGGTGAAGAGGAAACTTTCTACTGGCACCAGAAGCAGCAGTCCTCCACGGCTCTTCACCTCCGGGACACCAACCAGTCAGCTTTTCTCCAGCCCAAGGTATATCTAGTATTCTGACTAGGTAGCAAAAGTTTATTAGAGTAATTTGATTTAAAAATTTGGCAAACCCTTGATAATACTCAGAACTTAAAGAAATTTCACAGCAGTTGATCATTTCAGTGAAGCCAAATATGAGAAAAACAACCCCGATTTTTGCAAACTGATACTTTTTTTCCCCCATTAAACACTGAGGGTGTTTTACTGAGTGTCAAAGGTGTGCTGTATAACATTTTACCAGCTCTGAAATAACGCTCTTGACTCCACGTCTCAAGTTGCCCACAACTCAGGTGACACCACATGCTTTCAAGAGGCACAAACTCTGCGAGGCTTTTCTGAGTCCGCTGCCTGTTTTAAGGCAATGTGCAGTTTTCCTTGGCTTTGCTCCAGTTCTCCCAAAAGCCAGCCTAATCCTCCAGGCTAGCACTGCAATCCCGATGGGATCGCAACCACCAGGCTCTTGATTCCTCCCTTCTAGCTGCCAGGACCTCCTGCTTACGCTAACATCAACCCGAAGAACGAGAAACAAAAAGTGTTCTCCCCTCTCATTAGCCAGGAGTTAATTAGAAACACTAAGGCAGATAAATACCCCACTATCACCTTCCCTTATTACTGTCCATGTTAAAAAAGCAAGAGCAGATACATGCAGAACTCTCACCCCTCTGCTCATCCCTCCTCCATGTACCTTCAACCCCTCACCCCAGAAGAGATATCCCCCGACATGAGGGGGTAAAGGACATTTCAATATTTGCATATTTAATGATTATTGCTCTTGGCTTTTCTGTAAATGTCTAATGGACAGGTCTACATTCCTTACTCTGTCTTGACTTACTCCCTACAGGTAACTTCAATTATTTTAATTTAAGCTCTTCCATAGCTCCTAACCATAAAATACTTTGTAAAACAGTGCAAAGAAGTGTTATGCATCTCTGTCAAAAGTTCCCAATTTTTGCATAAATTATTCTACTGTTGGCTTGCAAGAAGTGATTCTGTGAAGAGCAGAGGGGATGAAGCCCAGTCTCCTACGCCTGTGTCCTGCACCGCTCTGCTCACCTCCCCACCACGTCCTCCACCACTTCTTGGGCTGAGGGACGCTCCTGACAGTCTCTCAGCTCCGTGCAATGCCTTGCTCCCTCCCGTATTCCTTATAGCAAAAAAAGCCCACAGCATGGATCTTCCACTCCGTGTCTCTCCCAGCCTCAAACAGCGTTCTTGTGCTTCGTGTTTTCCTGGCTTGATTTAAAGTCTCAGCTGAAAGGCTCTTTCTGCTGCTCAGTTGTGCTTAGATTTCAGATTTGTCAGCTGGTCTCCTAAAGCTCACATATAGAGCTTACGGGACTGTATGATTGCTGGGTACATATGCATCTTCCTACCCACATATTCCCCTTACCTTCTGAAACACCCAGTTCATTACTACCACATCGGACCAGGAGACAGCAGCCTAAATTATAACTTTCTAAAAAATTTAATGGAAATAGAACAAAAGGCAAAAAAGAATGACCCTACCTGGGACCCCACTAAATGGCAGCATGAATTTATTAGACAACTAATTCAAGAGAAGAACAATATTTTGCATGCCCTAACCTGCTGAAAAGCTTTATTTGCAATTATTAGATACCAGAGAATATACGCCTCAGTGAAGCGTCCTCTCCCATGTAGATTCTCTGATGTCTAATAGGCATGGAAAGCTAGTCAAAGCTTGTCCTGCAAAGTTGGGGCGTTCATAATAGCTCTGTCCAATGTAGAGTCTCTGATGCCTAATAAGTAGCTCACTGAAGCCTTTTTTAATTTAGTTAGAAAGCCAGTAGACCTCAAGACGCACGTCTATTGGAAATGAGACTGCATCTATTCCAGGGGTCAGCAAATGTCTTGCTTGTTTTCCCTCTCCATTATTTACTACTGTAAAATCATTTAATGGAGCATAGTATTTGAAATCAAGTTGGTGAAAGTCATCATACAAGTCAACAATGTGCTATACATTTCACCTGGGACCACCTGACTAAATGAGATGAGAGAAATATTCCTGTGGTTGCCTTCATCTTACATGAAATAAACTGTTATTTTCAAATCTTGAATGCTGGAGTTGAAAAGCTGCATGTGGCTCAACATCAGGAGGGGAAGCAGTTCCCAAGTAAGCACCTGCTGGCAAAATAACTGCATTTCACCAATGCAAAGGTGATGCCAATGCAACTGAAGATCATCAGTCCTTCTCTGAGATGAAGAGATGCAACTCTACTCTTCAGATCACTACCACTTCTGTTCGCTCATGAGATCGAAATGAGAAACACGAGAGGGTGATAGTCCTTCCCTACAAGCAGTGAGTGCAAATGTGTGTATTTGCACAGCACAGATCATGTCTGACACTCAGACGCCAAGCTCAGTGGTTGCAAATTCATTTTCCAAAAGCCTCAATGCTCATTTGACCCTACAGAGGCCACCATCCTCCTCCTTAGAGCTCTGTTTCCACCTAGAGAACAGATGATAACACACCTTCTGCCTCAAAACCTTTAATTTGGACCTGGTGTCGTTGCTGTTTGAGATGCCAGTACTTCTCATTGCAGCTTTGCTAATAAATTCAGAGGACACACTTCACATAAATAGGTGCAAATCAAAGGGGCAAATGTGGGGGTCAGAACAGCGCAGCATTTGGCATGTTTCCATGTATTAGCAGTTAGAGTAGTATTATTAGAGATAAGGCATTGACACCACTGCAAGGATAAATTCATTTTGGCATATCCAAGAGCAGTGGAACTAAAAGAAAGCATGCCTTAATGCAAACAGTCCCAATGCTTTAAACATTTATAAATAACTTACCATTAGTAACATTCTTAATCACTGACAGATTTGCAAATAACCAAAATAATAATCCTTCCTATGCAGAGATCCTTCTTGCTAAATGTCCATCCTTCTCCTGCCTGTGGAGGGTTTGAGGTTCCAGCTCCAGTATCCTGGTAGCTCCTGCTCCCAGTATCTGCCACCACAGAGAACTGCCAGACTCATTACAGGCATCAAAGACCTTTGCAAGACTTGCTCACAGGTATGATTATCTGGCTTTGAGTAACGTGATCTAGTGAAAAATGTCCCTGCCCATGGCCTAAAGAGTCTTTAAAGGTCCCTTCCAACCCAAACCATTCTCTGATTCTATGATTACATGCATCAGCACCCGTAAAAGTAAAAACTTTCTGGGAGCACATCAGCATTGGTACCTTCACCTTCCTCCTTGCACCTGAAGATGCCAAGCAGATTTTCCAAGCCCTGTGCTTGTGAAGAGCACGAAAGCTAAGACGATAACTGCGCTGTGCTCCAGAAATGCATTGCATATCGCAATAAAAATCTGCTTCGAAATCATTGCACCCCTGCAACGACAGCAGCCGGGGAGCGAGGTGACTTATAAAACTTCCCTGCCGCTCCCTGTTAAACTTGCACTTTTGCTGCACAGAGGACGAAGCCCAGCAGTGCCCAACCAGAAGAGCTGCATCCCTTCCCGTTTTCACAGCACACACCCCGGTCTAGAAAATAGCACATGTGGACCCCAACAGCACTTCTGTAAAGCACTAATTAGCGAGAGACTTGCTATGAATATTCCAAATAACATTTCCCTCTAAATCAGCCTGTGTCAGCAAAGGGCAACATTTTGAAAGGCTGGGAATAATTTTGAGGCACTTATGAGAGGAAGGCAAAGAAACTTGAAACTTGCTGACTCCCCGCGTTATTTGGGCATCTGATGGTTTAACGCTGGCAGCGTCACCCACAGGGAAGGTGCCGCTGTCACATGCAGCAGAGGTGAGGTCATCGCGCTGATGCGAAAGGCTCATGTGGAAAGTCTGATCTATAGTGATTAATTTAGAGATTTCATATTTTTATTTTGGCGCTCTCCTGTTTTGACAGGCAACTGAAATGCAAATAAAAAGATGTAAGGTAAAGGAGGAAAAGAAAAAAAAAAAAGTCACATTTTGTACTGACAGCAGCTTGAGTTGCAGGAGGGGGAAAAACACAGGAGTAGATTGAGAAGTGCAGGCGAAGCAAGTGACCTTACAGTCAGAATTTTAGAGGAAAAAAATGCGTTAATGCTAAAAACAACATGCCCCAAAACCTGGGCTTAAAACCCTCCAGCAGCCTCTACAAAACTGAAAGGACCCCACTGCGTTGCCCTTCCTCACCCTACTCTTCCCCACCTGACACTGGGTTTTTTTCCTCTTCTTATGAAGTACCTGAAAGGATGCTGAGGCTTTGGCTTTAACCACAGCAGAGAAATGATGCATTCTGAAATCAGAAAAAAAGGAGGCAAAAAAAAGCAGGCTCTGATTTTCTCACTATTCATGTCAGGTGAGATGAGTCATTTATGCCATAAGACGTTAGAAAAGAAATCTTTTAAAGATTCATAAAAAACATAATGCATGCATAAAAAGCTGTTAAGAGGAGAAGTTTGCAATTAACAGTGTTACTGTATCACTAACATGATACAGTATCTATGCTGAAAACACTGGGGATTTAAAGCTGTTTTCACAAATACAATATTCTGTTTTAAGGATAGAATTGAGCCCCTTAACAGTAACCACGAAAACTGCCTGGGAAGGCAGAGCAACAGTCAGATTCCCGAGCCAGATGGAGCCACTTTGCCCCTGATCAATCACTGTCTGTTATTATCCTTAAATGACCCCCAAAATAAAAAAAACACAAATTTTGTGCTAACCACTCGGCTTTCAGCATTAACATCCTTCCCCCAGACTCAGTGTTTTTAGAAGGAACACTGAACGTTACCAATAGCAACTGCAAAATGTCCCATCAGATTCAGATGCTGATTGTTCTATACAGAATTGATATGACACAATGGTAATGATTCCAGAAATTAAAATCACTTTATTTCTACAGTTACTGCCTGCTACACACGGATTTAAATGACGGCACCTCACGGGGAGGGACTGACCCCGCAGTGCACCATCTGGACAGGAGATGGGTCCTGCAAACATCTTTCTTTTTGCACCGCCACACCGCTTTTTGTTTGTTTTAAAATCAAGATGGGGTTCGATTTCATCCCTTCTGCTATGACTTGGGTGTCATTCAGCACACTTCTTTTTGGCCACAACCTTGAATCCTTGCCCTTCCCGAAATGCACCCAATCTAAAAATAAGGAACTGTGAGGCTGTGCAAAGACACTGCTGTAAACAGGATTTAGACGCGTAATATGACAAGAGATGTTCAAAATAAACACGTGCTGCGGGTGCTGCCTGGGACCACGGGTCTCACCACCAGTCCTGGTTTCTGCTCAGAGTTAGAGGCTCACCTCAGGAGTTCATATATATATTATATATATGGACTATTTTATACATATGTATCTATATATGTATAATATATTATAGATATAATAATATGATATAATGTTATATATAAGAACATGCTATAATAAATATATTATAAATATGATATATAATACTTTTTTTTAATATATATAATGTCCATGTACGTGTATGTTATATGTGTGATCTATTGCATGAACTGCAAACTAGAAGTTAATTTTGCAGTTCCTGAATTGGACTTTTCAACCGTAGAGCTCTTCAGCACTCTTTCTGGCCATGACATATCTCCCCCACTTCCTTTAAATGAGCACTGCAGATGAAACTGGATGCCTCAAGGCTTTGTTAATGCCAGTCTGAATCCGGCCCAGGCAGATCTAGTAAGGATTAAAAGCTGTTCTCCTCCCTTGGATGTTAAATGACCTTATTACAGAAAGAGTTTTGTGTTCGCACACTGCTGTGCACTGCACCAACTGGCAAACCCAGGAGAGACCTAGAAATGCACAAACCCCATGGACTGAACCAGCCCTGGCTCCAAGGCAAAGCTTTCTCCTGCCCAGGCACAAGTACAAAGGGGCTAGGGAAAAAAAAACAAAAACAAACAAACAAAAAAACCAAACAAAAAAAAAAAAGACTTCAAGGAAATAAGAGTTTATTCATATCAACAATATTCTGCAGAAATGTTGTTGGCATGATGTGGTGTGTGATGAGGTCAGGGAAGGAAGCTGGAAGCAAATCTTAGATGTAGTTTTCCTGGGAAAGCTAAATATGCCATAGAATAGCAAACCCAATCTTTTGTGGAGAGCTCCTATATTTCTTAGACCTTAACAAATGTCAGCCAACGCCTCTCCAAAATCCCAGGTCTTCCCAAGGTCAAAGAAAGAAAATGACTATAGATCTTCCAGTGAACAGTGCGGTTGATTTGTAAGAGATATAAATATTTTTCCCTAGGTTGCCATCTCAGGATTCAACTAGTGGTGCTTAAAAAACCTATTCCAATTAACTTTCTTTTTCAATTACTAATTTTTTTTAAATGCAAAACCATATTCCAGTGGTTTCTGATTCCAGATGCTGCCTGAACTCCCACCTCCCTAAAGGCTGGCACCGAGATCTTTGCTTCCAGAGCAAACACTTGACTGAAAAAAGGAGCAGCAGGTCATACAGCCACTTCGTTACACCACCCATGACATGTTTTAGGTGAACTGATGTTGTTTTGGCTAAATTAATGTGCTTTCAGGAAAGGAGTTAATCCTTTTTTCTTTGACAAGAGGAGACAACTGCTCCTCCGTAAAGCAGAGCTCTTGTTTTCAAATCACTACACAAGCATTAATGTTAATCCTCAGCTTCCCCGATGCTGCTCTGGGTTATCACCAGTACAAAAGCGAGAAGCGGGGCTTAGGGATGAAGTGGTTCGCAGGGAGGCCGTGTGCATTTCTGCTTTTCAAGCGTTTGAAGTGGGGTAGTTGCCACAAATCAGCTCTCAAAACACCCCGGATTAAAAGACATTCGGTCGCAGTCTGGTGGGTGGGTGAGCAACTGTATCTGCGTTACACAAGGGGATTAAGCACAGAGATTAAGGCTTGTATTTTCACAAATGACTTCTGATTTTGGATGGCTTCATTCTTTATTATGGCACAAGTTTTTGACAGCTGAAAATTCAGGCATTCACATGTTAATTTCAGGCAAGAACAAGAATTGCAACGCTCAAAATTAAAAGTCATTTTTCGGCTATTAGTCCTACTCATTATACACCTTATTTTCCTGCACTAATTAGGCCAATTAAAATTTTCTTACTCTACTTCAAAGGTGGGTTGCGATGCCTCTCTATGAAATGCTTAAGCAGCACAAAGCAAACTCACATCATCACCACCAATTCTGCTCTGTGGCAGGAGCCGACTCTGCACCCCGGGCGCCCAGCCCTGCGCTCGCAGTTTGTGCGGTTCAAGACTTTCAAGGAAAGCATGTTTCCTGGCCCGGAGACAGGTACCAACAGAGACGAGATGCAAATTTTACCAAATCTGCCTCGCAGCCACGCTTTTTCTTTTCCTCCCCCTCCCCGCACGGCATCCGAGAGCGGAGCGCGGAGGAAGGATGCGTCAGGCTGGCACATGCTTCCCCGGGCACACGCCGATCCGCAGGCAGGGCTGGACTCATCCCGGTGCTCGTCGCGCAGACACGGACTCCGATAACCTTTCGGGTCCCGCTGACTGCCACACTCCGGTCCTCGGCACTTAGTCACCTGTAACGGAGTCACGGAGTAAATCAAACCCGAGGCACGTGGCTGGGATGCTTTTCAGCTGTGCCATCTGTACAGGGTCGTGGTAATTCCCACGTGAGCAGACACTTTCTTTTATTTAATCCCCAGGCTTTTAAGTGCTTTTCATCTTAAAACTTTTTTTTTTTTAATAAAATCACCAAACCCCTGGTTTCTGCTGCAAGAAAATATCCATTTTACTGGTTTACCAGGAAAGTTCATCCCCACTTTCTAACATCTCAGCCTCATTCACGGTCCTGCCCTCACCAAGGCAGAGCTACGACACGAATTGCTCAGCGCTGGCCCCTCTTGACACTTGAACACAGCGGGCTTCTTTTCAGCCGTAAGAATTTGAATGAAACAGGCAATTCAGCCGAGCCTACGCAGGCAGTTCACTGCGAGTTCATTTTAATACAGCCCAACAGCTTCACCTGTCACTGAAACCAACCCAAATAAAACCACGATGCTCTGCATGGATTTTCGGCACCGGTCATGAGCGGGTCTGGCACAGCCCTACAGGCATCGTCCCCCAGACAAGCAAACCAGCGGATCTGCACTCATATCCCCCCAGGCCGAGGCATTTTGCACGCTGAGCTGAGCCTCTACAACATGGAGCCGAAAGGTCCATCCTCCCAAAGAAGCGTCCTCCCTGATGGAGGACCACGCCGTCAGGCTTTCTCATTGCACGTGCTGAATCTCAGCCCAGAGCGCATCTCTCGGGGCCACCCCGCACTGTGTGTCCCCATTTATAGCCACACAAAGACAGCATCGTACTGGGATAAATGGGAGGACAGTGCTTTTTGCCAGTATGTACAATTACACCTTATCCCATCCCTGCAAAGACTTGGATAAATATGTATACAGACATATATGTGTACATATAAATATGTACCTACATGTTTGAGTGTTTCCCTCCACCGCGGAGGCTTCCCTGCCAGGTGTTCAGAGCAAGATGTTGAATGTGATAATTCCTCCCTACCAGGCTGATTCCCTTCAGCCAGGGGTAAAATCCTGCAGGATCTCACTAATCGGGACGCACAGAAAAGTGATCCCACCAGCAGAGATCAGATTACGATGCCGTCGTTCAGATGTCTAAACTGCTTCGCTTGAGATTTATCTGAATGTTGCGAACTCAGCATTTTACCCAGAATATCCTGACATTATTTCCCTTAAAGGCCCAGTTCCTGGAGCTCAGTGAGAGTTTCAGTTTTCTTTAACAGCAAAAGCCAGAGGAAAACTTGCAACCTAAATCCTCAAAAATCATGAGATAAAACTCAAATAAGTAAATAAATAATCGCCCCAAAGTCTCAAACTCTATTATGCTTAAAACCTCACAGCTTTCAAACCATTTTCATGAGTTATGTAGCTCTGATTTTTTTTTTTCTCTTCCTGTGCTAGCAATGGGTGATGCCGCTAGCCAGCCAGCTGTTTGGAAACAACTGAAAGATGTTGGGAAGGGGGCGTTGGGAGGAGAGAAAACCCCGGTAATACAAGCTGAAATGAGAAGCACTGATTCATAAATCTGAGTAGAGTGGCATGAATATGATAACGTCTAACTAGTAAAATTTATTCTCCAGCATCCTCCCAGTACTGAAAAGGCTTCAACGAAACCCAGGGCTGAACAGCCACAACAATGCTGGGGCCCAGAGGGCATATTTTAGGAGAGGAAATTAATAGAACTAAATGCAAATAATCATCTCCCGAAAGAGCCCGAACGACCTCCAACAGCAACGCTTGCCTCAGCAGGCTCCCATTTCCATTTCTGGGGAGCGAGTTGGCTGGGAATTT
Organism: Pelecanoides urinatrix; assembly: GCA_013400755.1. Taxonomy (NCBI): domain Eukaryota; kingdom Metazoa; phylum Chordata; class Aves; order Procellariiformes; family Procellariidae; genus Pelecanoides; species Pelecanoides urinatrix. The sequence goes on along the minus strand of VZTQ01008820.1, from coordinate 190,661 downwards.
CCCTCCTGCCGGCGGGGCTGGGTTTGGAGCGCAGGAACCTCCCCGAGAAAAGTCCTATTCTGGGGGTCACTTCGCGTGAAAAACTCTTTATTTAGCCAATATGCATCCAAACCTGGACTCAGCTGCAGTTTCTCAGGGGTCTCCGGGCTTTCTTGCTCAGCACCCCGGCTCCTGTTGATGCATCGCTCCCCTCCTCACTGTTTTTCAGTAATGTGACCCCTCTCCCGTCCCTTCCCATCCCCAGGACATCTGCCTGCTCCTGTCTTTACTGATGCCTCCCGCTATGTTCAAGCCCATTCTCTTTTTCAACAATTCACATCAGCAATGATGCTTTTACCCAAAACACAATAAATTACAGAAGCCCAGAAAAATGGCCACGTGCTTTCCAGCATTGACACTTGAAATGATCAAAAGATGCATTAAAACAAATATTACTTGTCCTCCCATGTCCATTAAGTTTTTTTCATTAACACATAAACCAAAGGACTGTGTTTATTGCAGTTTGTTCTCCACTAAAAAAAAATGATGCTGCAGTTTTAAGATGAACCAGATTGTTTCAGTGGGAAAAAAAAAGCCAGCTTACTGGGAGGGATAAAGAATATCCCCCACTCCCGTTATCTTAGAGAAGCTGAAGAGAGGTGAAACTCCAGTATCACACCCTTGTACTGAAGACAAGAAAAACCATTCACACTGGTCTAAAGAAAGGAGAAAAGTTCCAGGTAGGAAAACAGGAAAAACAAACATGATTATTCCCAACTCAATATTAGATCCAGCAGGTCTATCACCTGGGGTGCTTAGCACCCAAGTACCTCCAGTGAAGACACTCACAGTCTCTCCACCTCCAGCTTTATGAAAGGAAAATAAAACAGAAAAAAATGGCAGATATCCCATATATATAGGAGATATATATATATATAATCTCCCATTTTTTCTTTCTCTCTGTATATAAAGATTGATAGCAAGGTGTCCTGGATGACTAGTCACCAAAGAGTTTGTGGTAGAAACTCTGCAAGTTGGATAATTTGAAATGGGACAAAGCACTTGAACTTGTGCACGAGGAATGCTGGTCCCAGAAGTGAGTGTGGTGACCTAATTGCTCTTTGTCTTGAATCTGCTACATTGATTTCCTAACGCTTTACCAATGTTATTCCCATTCCTGTGGTTTGCGTGTCTTTTTTTAAAGCCCTTCAACCACCATCAGTACCCCAACAAGAGAAACCTAGTAAAAAAAAAACCACTAAACCCCACCCCCCCAGAACAACTTCTCATGTTGTGCCAGGTCACAAAAGTTTCAGTTTTAGATGATTTCTCCCTCTGAAATAGGAGCTGGGGCAGTCGACAGGGACCTGCAGCGATGCTCGGTCAGACCTGGTGCCGGACCGCAGCAGTCTCGCCCTCTGGGCAAGAATCACAAGCGCAGCACAGACATGCATGTGCACACACCTGAGAGCAACATCTACAGTCACAACACAGAAGCAATTTCAAATTTTGCTTTTTAGTGCATTTTTTACATTTTTAGTCAACTGGTAAATACTTTCTAAATCCGTGTGTGCACCCCAAGAATTTACTCAGATGCACCAAGCCCCGCCAGCCTGGGTGGGTTCAGACAACCCCCTTCTGTGCAGCGCAGTCCTTCAGCAAACTCTCGGCATGTGTTTTGCCAATCTGGACCTATTTCCACTTTTCTCCTGATGCCAGCACACACCTACCTTCCTGCTAAAGAGCCGACTGCTGCTAGAAATTTTACATATTACATAAGATACTTACATTTTTCTGTAAAAAGCAAGCGTCTCCAAATGACCACAGTGCCAACTCATTAAATTAGATCTTCTCTTTAAGAGACTGCCACAGCTACCGACAGAATACCATTTCTATATCTTTTAAACGCTACCTCACAAACCAGACAAGAGTTTGAGATTCATCTTTCTGTCCGTTCAGGATTTCCAGGTTAAAACAACTTTCAGAGACTTTTTTTACCTGCCATACATCCCTCGTTATGCAAATGGCATGGGGGGAAGAGCGTGGCTGAGTATACCTGGATAACTGATGGTTTATACACCTGTGAGAATTGCCATGTAGCACAACATCAGTTTGGGTAAACAGGAGTTTCCTATTGCAGAGGCTCAAATAATAAGAAACCGGATTTTCCCCCCAACTGGGTTCCACTCTGAGCCTGAAAACAAGTTATTTTAATTCTGAGAGTTTAGCTTTACTGCATGCAAGACTGTCACCTCCTCACCACTGTGATTTGGCCCCATGCCCACAACGTTTGACGCTTTTCTAAAAACCAGGCCAAGGTGCAGTGCTAACCTGCAAAAATGTACAGTTTGGAGCAGGACAGGCATTACGAGACAAAATGACCCAGCATTGGAGTTTGGAAGAGCACGGATTCATATCTAATGACCAGCTGGTGGGGTTGGTGTCACCTTGGAGCCCACAATAACCTGTCCCAGCAGTGGGGACAGGAACAGAGACCAACACCATCATCTTCGCCTCAGGCTGCTGCTCCCACTGAGTTGGGGCTGAGGAACAGGGAAGGAGCTTGTAAGGAGACATGCTTGCTCGACATCTCCTTTCCAGACAGGGCTCTCAAACTAACAACAAAAATACCCTTGAATCCAGCCCTGACAGCCAGTCTGGAAATGATACCGAAAGGCAGCACTTCTGCCAAAGAGAAAGCAACAGGGAAAGCTTTATATCATCCCAAGTCAACTGCTGAGGTCTCAAACAAATACCATCTGGAGCACTCTTGCAGACCTGCTGCCTTTCCTTTCAGATGTAGGATCTACCTAACATACCGCACGGCAGCTGCAAATCTGGGCAGACTTCCTGCGAGCCGTGAAGCCGATCATCTTCACCTGCAGAAAATATTGGCCGCGTACAACACGCCGTGAGCAGGAGGAAGTATGTACAAATTAATTACTTGCCTGAGGCGACTTGATATTTTCCTTAACTAGGTCAAATAAACTGTAGCAAACCACTCTGTCTCCCTCACCCCTTAAAAAAATACCGAGTTGCAGGTTTAATGAACTAAGCTTCCTCCCAAAAATAGTTTTGCAGGTTGAGACTGCAGCTTCCCCTATCATATAAGTTGTACACAAAAGGGAGGAAAAGAAATCAGTGTGGAGCATGTTCATGTCCAACACGTACAGGACCAGCCTTCAGTGCTTCTAACCACAAAGAACACATACTGTTTTGATGCATTAAGAATAAGAACTTGGGATTTTCACCTTTAAGCCATCAGTGGTTCAATGCCTGAAGCAGCTCTGGTGTTCCTGTTATCCAGTCTTAGGGTCTCAGCTGGAAGAATTTGAAGGCATGATTTCATCTGCCTTGATCCCGTGTCATCACTTACACTGGTGTTAACTAGGGATAATGTGCTACTAAATCACACAGGAATCCTTGGCCCTCCTTTTGCACAGAAATACAAGAACCAACAGTCCCGAGCAACGGAGGCATCAGTGTCCATGCCATGCGTGATGTGGCTGGTATTCTCAACGCAGACCATGACACCTCTCTTGTCCCTGGAGACGGCTGGGCAGGCTACTGAGGAGCACTAACGCTAGCAGTGGTTTTGAAATTGCTGCTGGGACTGCATTTGTCTAGGGAAAGACCTGAGGGCATCATGTGCAGGAAAATGTTCACAGACTGCAGGGACCTTAAAAGAAACATGCTCCATCTAGGTGGGCTTACTGCAAAAATGCAAGGATGTTAAATGAGGGATTTTTGTGAAGCACCTTAATATTTTGAGCACATGACCTAGGAACCCTATATTAGTCTGCTCAGCTCCCAGAAACGATGAAATGTAGCATCAACAAGCAGAAAATTGAGATGACCCAGGATTGTTTGCACTTTTTCAGCAGTTGTAGAGCTTGTTTTAACTTCTATCCCAGCATGGCTGTTGCTAACTTCCCTATAGCATATTTGGGGAGTGAAAAGGAATAGCAAGAAAGAAAAAACCCAGATGACCCGTAATACAAACACAATTGATTTATCAGAAACAGCATTGCTGTTTTAAATCAAAACAGTGAACAGTGACTGTTTTGGCAGACTAGTTAACAATCAAAATCAACAACTGCTTGTAATATCACTGGTGGCCTATAAAAATCCTCTCCAAAACCACTACTGGTCGTCTTCCATCAGTGAAGACTACCATAAGAGCAGTTATGCCACTTAGAGTCATACCAGGATAATACTTGGGTTTCAGCCACAGAATTCTGTCCCTCCTAAATGATCAGTCCCAATATTTTCAGCAGTGCACTACTTTCTCGCACCAATTTCTGATTTACTCACAGATCCTCAAAACAACTTTTGTACAGCTGCTGGGGCTTCAAGCTTTTGGAAAACCTCAAATCAAATCACAGCTGTACACATAAAATTACAACTTTTTTTTTTTAAAAGCACAAAAGCACCAAGATCTAAAAATATTTTTGAAGCTAATAAAATAAATCCTCTCCCTATTCCTGAAGACCACATCTCACCTTTGCTAATAGTTGCCAAACTAAGTTCACCTTCAGCTGTAATAAGAAACATTTGTTACAAAATTAAGTAGGAATGAAAATAGGACCTTATGAAGAATTTTCTTCTTGCACTGAGCTACGGGATTCAACACCAGAAAATGCTGCGTTTTACAAAGTAAAAAATGTCTTTTGAAGGAACAGCTGCACTTCACATCTATGTTTAATTAAAAAACAGCTGGGATGAAAAGTGGCTGCTTATCAAGAGCTAATAACTACATTTCTTACTAATCTACAGAGCGCTCCATCAGTGGGGCAATCATACATGTAAATATATATAGACATCATACAGATATATATATAAAAAAAGATACGGCATGTATTGGCTTTGCAAAATGTCATATTCCAAGGCGGAGTCCGTCCCCATGAAGGGCTCTCAGTCAGGCAAGTAAACAAGTCTTTAAGTAAATAGCATTATAAGAAAATCTGTCCATCTCATACCAGCAACATCCAACCTGCGCAGGCTCCCGCAGCATGCTGAAGCATCAGGCAGAGAGAGACTGAAGGCAGCACAAAGCCCCTCCACCTGCTCCTGCGTTCTGAAGGTACTTGGGCATCCTCCCACCGCCTTACAAAGCCAGACGGGCGATAAACCCCATGCTAGACGGGAAGAAATTAGGAGCAAAGGCTATAAATACAGTGGGAGTAAGGCAGAAGCAAAGAGGCGGAATAACAGGTGGCATTTCAGGCAAAATCCAGTGCTGCACGTCTCGGAGGATGGGGGAAATTCCCGGGGTCCGCACTGCTTTGCACCCCACATTTGGCATTGCCGCGGGCAGCTGAGCAGAGGGGTTCAGGGCTCTGCCCCTGGCTCGGCACAACCGCCGAGGGTTTCCTCCGTAACCTCATTATTACCTTACATTTCTCTACACTTAACAGCTTAAGCCTCTTATCTTCCACATGCTCTGAGTCTATGCAAATAGCGCTAATAAAAGCAAAGGATTCTCATTACAGCACAAATCTCTTCTCAGAGCATGGTTGTGGCCTTTTTTTCCCTCTAAGCACCAGGAAATAGCCTGGGAAGACAAAGAAGCACAGCCTCAGAGGACAAAAAAAAATGCAAAGACCAGCTAAGATACAGCAAGTAGAGCCTTTTATTCGCCTCCTCCCAGGCCAGCAGCTCCATCCCTTGGAGTTCAAGTTCATGTTCAGAGGGATTCCCAGGAGCCAACTAAACCTGCTGGGTATGTTCAGGCAAACACGTCCCCACTCTTATGACTTAACTTCCAGATCTGAACAGGGGGGAAAAAGAAAAAAAAAAGGAAATCAAGCAAGAGCAACCATACTGTCTCCGCACCCTAGGTCCCAAAGGGCAAGCAGTGAAGGGATCCATTTTTCTCCCTTACTTCCTGCTACCAGCTGTGCATCGCAGCTACAAAACTTGTTATCCAACACGATGTTACCTCTGACACTTCATCTTTGCATCTGCTTTCTGCAGGTCTAATTTTGGCCTTTAACCTGTGTACTATCTCTCCACCTTTGATCAAACATCTGGTGAGGTTTAAGGACAATTTATGTGCTATGATTGTACTCCAGTGCTAAGCAGATGGAGAATAAAGAAACGTCAAGCCGCAGATAAGGGAGGGGATTGGGAATCAAACCCTGAATTCCCTTCCCAGTTGTGAAGCAGGGGATGAGGCATCTTCTCTCAGTCTCCTCTTTTCCTGCCTAGGTGCCTATAATGCCAGTGTCACGGGCCATGCATACATGAGAGACAGCATATCTTAAAATGCAGAGATCTTCATAAAATATAATGTCATGGCAAGCCAAAATGTTTTTCTTTTTCTCTTTTCCTACTAATTAGGTGCCTTCTGCAAGAAATATCATCCCTCAAACTTTTGACTTCTTTCTATTCTCCCGATATTTTCACAACTTCTGCCCTGAACTTTGCTACCTTAGACGAGCAGTAATTTAACAGTAAACCTGCTAACTTCAAACCCCACCAGTCAAGACAGGTTTTGCTCTACATTCAGCACAAGCAACACAAGGTAGGAGGTAAAAATGGGATAGCAAACACAGAGAAATAAAACAAGCAAGCAGTCTACAAGTATCCAGTTTTATCCTGAAAGCTGTTTCAGTAACACAGAGATATTTAATTGCTGGCTAACATAGCTTAAAAGACACAAAACTGCCTTTTTCACAGGTTATCAATACACTGCGCTCTGCAACAGCTTCAGGGTCAGACGTCCACCATGTTCTCTGCCCATCAATCAGCATTGTCATAATCAGATAATGACAGACTACAAATAACTATCTAAGCTGGTTTCCAGGAAAGTTTTGCACAGAGTAAAAAGGACATAACAGCTCCTCGTCGATTAAAGAGGTCAGCAGGGATTTCCGAGCTGTTGCACCGGTCCTTTTCCTCGCCACTACAGCCTGAAGCTTCGCATGAATTGGGAGGAGGAGGCAGGGCTCCTCCTGGCAGCCCTCATCTCGTTCGGGTCAGGGGCTACGGGGCGATCGCAGCACACCGGGGACCCTCCACATCCCAACGCCGCCGAGACTTGCTCCTCCACCACCAACCTGGGATGCCCAGGGCAGCCGCGGTGAAAGCTTGCAAACGCAGGCAGAGCACCTCAGCAGTGTTTGCAGGGAGTAGGCGCAGGCTGACAGATAGTTTTGGTAAGTTGTAATACAAAGTATTTCCTAATCCCCTGTTCATTTGCAGTAACCCTGAAGAAATCTCAAAATAAAGTTCTTGGCAATCACAAGACCGGCCCCGATCCTGCAGTTTCACTGTCTGCAAGTGGCCAGCGGGATCGGTGAGCCTGGGCAGAGAGCAGTCAGGTCAGCGTGCGGGTCCGACGATTACATTTTATCACAAAATCACTTTACATTTTATTGAAAACAACAACATGCAGGCCAGTGTCCGTGGAATAAGCAAGTGAAATTATATCAGAAAGAAACCTATGTTTGGTAGAGATTATTTTTCCCTTCTTCCCTCCCTTCTCCGCCGTGTCAGTACAGTCAGGTGTCCCCACGTTCACATGAAACCTTCCAGAGAAACCAGCCTCAACGATTTCACATCCTACCTTGGATGCAAACAGCATGAGCGTCCAAATATTCCTGTTAACACCAGCTAGATTAATACAGATCACACAAATATTTCCAAGTATGCCTGCATGTATATTCATCTTTATCTGGATAATGTGTAACACCAGCAAAGCAAAGCCCATGTCTAATCAGAAACGCTCTGTTTGAAAGCACCAAGCTGCCCTTCACACCACACCAGCCAGCATTTGCTCTCCTTCTTTTTTACCTCCCTTCCTTTTTTTTAAACACTGTGACTCTTCAAAGAGAATTTTCCACACTTTGGACACATGCTGTGTTTAAAGGCTTGGGAAGCCTTTTTAATTTGAAAAAGGCACCACTGAAAACAGAAACACTTGAAAGGAAAAGCACTCAGGAAATATTAATACAAAAGAGGTGGGTTCCATGTGTTTTCCTTTGAAAAGTTCTAGTATCTGAAAGCTCAAACATACCTTGATAGACAACAGCAGGTCAGCCAGGATGTACGACATGGCATTCCTTTTGGCCACAGGTTCTTTTTTCTTTCTTTTTAAATAGCTATGCGATGGTTTAAACTCTAGAGACTACTTATAATCCATACTTAATAAGACTGTCATGTTTGAACAACTGATTATGCAGACTACAAATATGCAAGGATGTATTTAATTATCTGAAATTACAGGGTGGGGTGGTTGCATTTTTTAACACATAGTTGGATGTTTTCTTTTCTGAAAGATCTAAAGTCAGTTTACAGTGTAAGAGTCGGGACCAGCCTGGTGTCAGCAAAGACCCTAGAGTGGAGGGACACAAGTATTTTTGAAAAAACTTCACAAAAGTATTAGCTTCAAAGTTATGTCTCTAAGTCAAAAGCAACCACCTCAAAGCATGGGACACAGCCATTTGTGCTCATCTCAAATATTTTTGAGTTAGAAATGCAAAACACTGCGGCAACCTGGAATTAGGTTAAGTGGAGTGCACCCGGATGAGACAGTGGCCAGACCCTTGGGCTCACAAGTTGGATTTTGCATAAGGTTTAACTTCATGGACTACAAAAAAACAGGTCTTCTCCTTGGCTCTTTCGCTGGCCAGGTCAACCAAAACTTGGCACCTTTGCTGGCAACATGAGACCAGCAAGGTTTCCCCCAAACCTCAATGCTTGGGAGGTGCCTGGATGTCTCCTGCTCAAGGACCAGACCAAACCTAGCACTGCTCAGTTTGTGAGATGCAACAAGATGATAGACCCAAGGTAGAGCCCACATGGTTGCTCCACTACACGTGTGTTGACCTGCTTTGAGGAAGAGCTGGGGGAGGAGGAGGACAGGGGAAAAAGAAATGAAAATTCAGTTATTCACAATTTCCTTCTGGATTCAAAATAACATTTCAGTGAACAACAGGTCACGCAGGACTTTCAAGGCTGAAATGCTTTTGTAACTCAAGTATCTCCCTACTGCCTTTCTTATGCATTTAAGCCCTAAAATGCTATTCCCAACAACATGTCAACAGTTTCTTCATATTGCTGAAACCACAAATTTACACCAGCTATTTTCTCAAATTTCTCCAGTGTCCTTCCAGACTAATACAAAACACCTACCGCCTGGTGAGTCTCGCTCAGAGGAACAATGAAGGATTCCTCATCAGCACGCTGCAAAGGACAAATTCCACATCTCACACTGCCTCAAAAAGCCGCAATCATTCACATTGTCATCAGGAAACGTGTCATGCCTTCAGCTTCCGAAAACACGCCACGCTCTTTGTATTGCATCCCATTAGCTCCGAGATAATAAATAATGACAATGCGCAGCACTGACATAACACTTCTATTCTTGGAGCACAAAACACTTTATGAACGCATGCAAACATCATTAATGCAATTTTGCAAGTGGGAAAACTGCATGGAGAGCTTTGGTTATTTTTTCCTGGGGTCCTACAGAGAGTGAAGTGGTGGAAAGTTGTTCTTTTAACGCAGTCCCGTGGTGTATTTAGGCGCAGAAAAGCCAACAGTGGAGCTAACTACTCAGTTGAGGCTGGCTGGCTAGAAGGTGTGAAAATTTGTCTCACTCCCATATTTCATTTGCCGTTTTGGATCCAGCCAAAGCCAGCAGAGGATGCGGTTTGAAAGCTCCTGTGCGAGCGTTCAACGCTTCTCAGAGACGCCATCCACATCACGAGCATCCAAACAAAACAAACCCGCCCAGCAGAGCTGCAGGGGCTGCGGATCCTCCTCATGAGCCCGGACAATGCTCCCTCAACACGAAATACTTACTAGCAAAGGTGCATGAGAAGTATTCTGCCAGGGTCCATACTCCTAGGGTCCATACCCAGCTGACTCCCCAACCGAAAATTAAACTCGTTGCTTCCCAGTGCTGAGATTCAAGCAGCATCCCCAGGCAACAGCTCATCACGCAGCTAAAAAATTATGGGCTTAAATGTCGCCAGGATGTTTCTCCGCACCCAGGTAAGAAAAGCGATGGACTAAGTCAAGAAGCCGACTCCTCGATGCTTTGGACTAAGCAGCCTTTCTGCAGCTGAGCTCCCCCATCTCCACGGTGGAACGGAGAGTAACACCAAAGCAAACAAACTAGAAGAATACACAGGTTTAAAGAGGAAATAGCATTCCCAAAACAAATGGGGATGTGTCATTTCTGGCAATAGGGACAGAGGGTATTTTGTTCTTTCTTCATGAGAAACATCTAGATGCAAGTTTGTCTGTAGAAGAGCAGAAAAACTCACTGCGCCCAGCGCTGTGAGGGGACTTACCAGGTATATCGTGCTGGATAATTATTAACTTTTTGTTAATTCATGAAGAATACGTAACACTTGTATACACATCAGCATGAGACAGGTATTAATGCATTAGCCTCGGCAGGAACATCGATGGCAATTTAAGCAAGCACAGAGAATGCCTGTATGGCAGAGAAAGTAACCACCAAAAATCATAACAGTAAATACATTAGTGGGGGCTGGGGGGATAAAGTAAGATCTGTAAGGCGAAGCACACCAGCTAAAGCACAGTTTAAATTAACAATACAGAACTGAAGAAGGGCTCTCCAGCGGTTGAGCAAGCAGCCTGGCTAGTGGTTTAAACAGTATAGGCTGCACAATTTATTTTTAAGCCAATAAAGAAAAACAAATCTGCTGCCCAAATAAACCAGAACACATTTATACACTTACAGCAGCAGCTCAAGCTGACAAAATTGGAGCTAAATATTAGGCACACCAGGCATGCAAACAACAGCTACCCATTTCCTATCATTTGGCCTCCCTATATTGGATGTTGAGATGAGGTGACATGGAGATGCCACCACCCAAGTCATACTCCTGGGCTCTGTCCTGGCCCAGGGCTGGGCTGTGTGACAAGGACCACGCCAGGCACGGCTGCAGCCAAGCTCCTTGCAGCCTGCACAGGGCAGGTTTTGAGCTGCAGCCCAGCACGGGGTCTTCTCCCACCACGATGCACAGCAGCAGCGTTGCAGAAGAGGAGCTGGCCTTGGAGAGCTGCCTCCAGATGATCCAGCTTCTGAGCTGGACACCTCCCCATGCAAGCGGGTGCTTCTCCGCATCCAGCAAGACAGAGAGAAAAAATAGGGATGCAGCAATGATTACATGGATTACTTATTCCCTATTAAATGCTCTGTGATAAAGAAATGAAGAGTCTGTTCTTGCCAAAATGCAACAGCTCGGTTTGTTAACGCCAAAACACATACATCCTCCACACGCTGATTGCATTCAGACATCCACAGGCTGCCTTTTGTAATTCTATTTTACATTTTTGCAAGAGTTGGGCAGAGTTTAATTAACCAGCCTGGCGGAATATGGAATAAACAAGCCAAACTGCAAGAGAGCAACTCCAGGGCAGGCTGCAAGTATAGAGCCACTGAGCTGGTGTGCAGCATCTGGCACCAAGACTTTACATAAAACTTTTAAAAGGAGTGAAGCTTCAGCCAGCGAAGTTTCCTTCAACAAAAAAGTCTGAAGTAGATTAAGGGAAGGCTCAGAAAGAGCAGAATCTTGTATAAAAAAAGCTTTGCAGAAATGGAAAAATCTGATAAATGTTTGCTCTATCCTTGGACCTTATTTTCAGCAGTTTAGTGAAAGGGACATTTTCCAGGTTTGAGAAGCTTGATGTTTTTATTACCTCCTAAGACTAATTTTTGCTCTGTATAAAATGACAGAAAGCTCTCAAATGTTAGAGAAACTGCATTAAAGCTTCCCTTGTCACCTAAGAAAGTCAGTGTGGTTTTTTTTTCAAAAAAAAAATTAAAAAGGTGCACTCCTTCCAGTTCTAGATTAAAAAATCAACACGCAGCTTCCTTCATGTGCTAATTCACTAAACATCTAAATGATGCAAAGACTACCTCCATGGATGGCTTCATTTCTTCGTCAGACAATGTTGGCTACATGCAGGTGGGTATTCCTTGATACAAAAATCTTCCCGTTTACCTGGGGGTGCTGCAGGGCCCACAGCCATCATACACAGGCGTTTTTCAGGAAAGGTCCTTAGCACAACACAGCAAATAGAGCACTTTATGGAGCTGTTATTTCTTCCTCTGTTCTTACACAGTGATGAATTATTTTATGAGGCAAAAGATTTTTCCATCTTGTCTTGAGCATTGGCAATCAGGGCAGAACTAATTCTACCTGCAATTTTTTGGTGGAAGGGGCCTCATCCCCAACCTCTCAGATTTATGCTGCCCTTTGATACTTCTGCTGCTTAGAAAGACCACAAGCAGAGATTCAATTTCCACCGTAGTTGGCTTTCAAGGACCCATAACAAGACCATGATTTTGCAGTTGGAGCTGAGGACAGAAACAGGGCGATGGGGTGATATTCCCTTTGCAGACTGTCCCGCAGGAGACCTGCAAACTCTCCTTTGCATCAGCAGGGGCTTTTTGCCTTGTCCTGCTTTTGCTTTCAGACAGAAAAAATTTAAGTAATCCAGCTTTTTGGTGAAAAATGTGAGGACTTCTGTCTTCTTCAATCTATATGGAAGGAGCCACCCAATTTGAATGAACCCAGTGCTTGAGGAGGCCTTTTTTCCTATCTACCCTCCTGAGAAATGCAGCTCAGCGATGTGTCAGAAGGACTGCTGGGGATTCCTGCTATTTTTGCAAACAGAAGGTGGATGAATTCTGCAAAGGGCGAGTCCTTAAAAATTGTTTCCTCTCCACCCAGCTCCATTTCAAGCCCCACCTGTTGGACCTGGAGCCAGCTGTTCCTTGAGCTGGGATTTCTGCAGATTTTGTGACTTTTTCATAGTGGAGAATTTGGGATAAACAGCACACAAATGACTACTCTCAGAAGACTCATGACAGAAGAGTTCATGGCTTCTCACCTTCTCCCCATCTGCTACAAAAGGAAGGGGGAAATGGAAAGAGCCCAAAATAGCAATTATTCACCTCCAGCCTCTCAATCCCACTGGAAAAGAGGAGCGGAGTGACCGCAGCCTGGCAGCCCACGGGGGCTGAGAGTGTAAATGTCGTCCAGGGCTGCGGCAGCACCGTCGGAGCCGTCTCCTCCTACGGCTTCTCTGCAGGCGGGTCGCGAGGCAAGGCGGGAGGCTCTGCAGTGCTGGAAGAGGGCTGTGGCCACCTCCTGCTCCTTAAACATTCAGTACGGAAATGCAAGATGGGACAATACCACGGACATCTGCAGGGTTGAGTGATAGCTTTTCTTTTTTTTTTTTTCTTAAGTAAGAAAACTAAAGAGATATCAAAAAACATTGCATTTTCATTTGGCAAGGAATTGTTCTTATTGTCCATCAAGACACATAAAAGTTCTCCCACCAGCTTGCACAGAAAACCTCAAAGCAGATCATTTAAACTCTTACAAAGAGGTTTCTGTTACAGCAAGCATACTATAGGAGGAAGCACACATGCAAAGACTATCACTTTTATATTCAGAAACTTCCACCAAAGGAGATAAGAAAACTCATTGTGGAGACACCTTAGTAACAACCCCCACCACATGCAAGTCCAGTAGTTTCAATATAATTAAAACATCAGAGTTGCAGCATAACTAAATGTTTTAAAGAAAAAAGTGTCTTTTAAATTGCTCATAAGGTCCACAAAACCCAATTCTATGTAGTCATTCTGCTTGTCAGGGTACGCTTTAGCTTGCACTATTTCATGAACACATTTTAATTACACAACCTGTAACTTATATACAGGACATCGTACTGGAATTTCAGACAATACAGTGGCAAAGAATTTCTATTATATCCACGGCTGCTGCATCTCTTAATCCACCCTGGTTGTGCATATCAGTTACGTACTACCTCCTAGTTAATTTGAACTAATGACAGCAACTCTAACATCAGGGAAACTAAAAGCCTTGCTGAAGGATGGGATGGGAGCAACTCCTTAGGGATCTTCTCTTCCTCTGCCCCCTGCATCCTTCCCAGTTCGAGACTGCACTAAAATGGCAAAGGATTTAGGCTGAGTGACAATTCATTAACACTTTTTCCTCCAAATATACCACGTTTTCATGGAGCAAAGCTGCTACACAGTGAAAGAAATGCCTTTAAAAGGAAGGGCCAGATGAACCTGAGTAATCAGCAGACTCTCCAACAGTGCCTTTGCTTTTACTCTTCAAGGTATGCAACTTTTCAGAAGATACTAAAAATAAACCTAGAGTAGAAAAAATAAATCACTAACGTCTAAGTCAGCGCTTAGAAGATGAAAAGAGCACTGACTCAACTCCCGTAGTACTCAGAGACCTGAGGATATTCAGACTACACAGAGATCCCAGAGCAACGCCAAGGCGTGGAATCAGGAATTACAGAGCAGGCAGTGGTATCCTCATAAAATCATGCTGCATCATGCAAATTGAGACACCTCAGGTAACACTTACGTCTCTCTCTCTTCCCAGTTCTTTATGCAAAATCCAAAAGATTAGCTTGAGCTTGTTGTGACAACCCACTTTTCCAAAAAAGTCAATACATAAATTCAAGGTATTTACTGCATTTGTTCTTTAAATGATGTACTTTGATCTCCACCCTGATAACAAGCAAGTAATTGAGGCTAGCCTAAAGCACAGTGGCAGCATGTTATTCTGCAGCACAGCACAGAAAGCCAGCAGCTCGGTGTGTCTGGCGTTCCTACATCCCTCGCTATTGAACAGAGAACACAACATGACTCTTACAGGTTGGGGAGTCCAGAAGGGAGAGACTCCAGCGTCCACACTCGTGGCTCCAGCCTGCAGCTCTCCCAAACTCTGCACGTGCCGCATCTTTTCTCATTTTTCTAAAAAAGCAATTCTCACTCAATTATTTTTAAAAATGCAACTTGTTAAAATACAAAGGTGCTGAACTCAGCTTTTGGCTTCCACACCTCTTGCAGCACTACCAACAAGGATGGCAGAGAGGGGGCAGACCCCTGCAAAGACCCCGCTATCAGCTGGGACATGGGCATCACCATGGCTGGCTGGAGGAGGAACATGGGCTTGGCCTGTCCCACAGACAGATGCTCCTGGATGTCAGGAGCAGCCTTCACAGAGCAGGAGGTGGAAGGGGAATCAGTGTAATTCCTAAGGAAAAAAAAAAAGGTATATAGGCACTACATCACGAGTCTAAGCCATTGACCCTGTAAGCTTGCCTCTTGAGGTTCAACAAGGCCAAGTGCCGGGTCCTGCCCTTGGGCCACAACAACCCCAGGCACCGCTCCCGGCTTGGGGAAGAGGACATTAGGAAAAAATTCTTTCCTGAAAGAGTGTTCAGGCCTTGGCACAGGCTGCCCAGGGCAGAGGTGGAGTCCCCATCCCTGGAGGGATTTCAAAGACGTGTAGATGAGGCGCTTGGGGGCATGGTTTAGTGGGCATGGGGGGGTTGAGTTGACGGTTGGACTCGATGCTCTTAGAGGTCTTTTCCAACCGTAGTGATTCTATGATTCTATGATTCCGCTGACCCAGGGCTTCACATGGCAGGGACAGAGAAGGCTTCCACCTCTCATGAGCTTTGCACAGCTTTGGTGGTAGGCAAAGAACTGAACACAGCTCCCCAAAACAGCCGTCCCAGCTCCCACCCACCCGGTCAGGAAGAATGTCTCAAATTAGGGACATCCATAGCTTACAATAAAAAATTGGCCACATGTCATCATTTATCAGTTCACAGCCAGTGTTTCACGAATTATGACCAGAACCGTCAGGCACAACTTGGTTCTTGAAGCCAGGGATAAGGAAGCAAAACCTACACAGCTCTTCAGAAGTGCAGAGACAAATGTGTTTGCTCCGTCTCCTCTCCTCCCAGCTGAAAGTTTGTGGTTACACAGAGCTGCCTGTTTAGGAGCAAGGTGTGACAGACAAAAAACCTCAGCTTTGCTGAGATAAACTCCAAAATCATCAGACCTTGATTAAGCACATCTCTACGGAAAAGCAGCCTCCTTTTCTAAATATAATATAATACCAGTTGTGGGTCTGCACGCCCCAAGACACTCACACTGTAGTCACTGGTCTGCATTCTGACTAGCTCTAAAGTCATTCATAATTGTTTCTATTTAATGCACGTTTGATCATTTATATGATGAATTTGGCAAATCCCAAATTCAACTCCATCATTATAAATTCACTACTGAGCTTTACACTGGACTATGAACTCTAAGGCAAGACTGTCTCTCATTATGATGATGCAGATAAGCCCTTAAGCTCCTTTTGGTAAGGAAATTGCTTTGTTCTCATCACTGTAATAGCTGGTCGTCACGTTTATCCTAATTTGACTTTGTCTTCCTGACCACGAGGAACCAGAACTTCGTACAAAAGCAACCGAGACCCTCCAGTGCTTCCTCTCCCATCACGATCCTCCCTTCCACCCATGAAGCCACCTAACGTGCTGTCCATGTATCTCCTCAGGGTATTCCTCATTCTTGCTCCAACAGAGAAGCTCAGCCCACAACTGATCTTCAGCGGACTCCTTTCACAGCCACCCCTACCTTGCTAATCCTCCTTGAGCTAATCTCCATTTTCTTTGGTGTATAGTTCTCCGCGTGACACTGTGTCAAACACTTCCAGAAATCTGGAGAGTTGAGACACAAAGTGCTTTCCTTGTCTGCAAAATCAGCTCTCTCTCTGAGCAATTGGGATAACCTGATTTTATCTGGCATTTAATTATGTAATAAAATAAGATAATCATCTGATAGACATCACTTAGTCTTTCACCTTAGCAGTAAACTGATACAGTTTGGTTGACTCTGCTGAAGATCTTAAGAAAGCCAGTGGATAGATTACATGATAAAAGCGAAAACCTACAACATGTTCCAACAGCCACTTCATCCTTACAGCTTGATGGCCAAACGCAAACTTTTGGGGAAAAGACAGGCAATGAAGAAGATTCTAAGAAATACATCTGGGGAAGGGGCAGGTGACAGGGGGATTTCTCACGTCCCATATTAGAACTGTGCAGGAAAGACAGGGAGTATAGCAACCCGTATGTTTTTAATACAACTCGCAGTCTGAAATACAGGAAATCTCACGTTACATGGATGTCTAGCAACCCTACCTTGTGGAACATCGTGGGAGCTGGATCGTAGCCTGAATTCCTCCTTCGCTTCCAGCTGATATTATACACATTGAGAGCACACTGGTCAGATCTCAGAGGGTACTGATGCTCAAGCCTCAGCTTGAAAATGGTGGATAAGATCTGCTGCGGTCCTGCATCCCTTCAGTTGCATCTAATATTATATTAAGGCTCCAGGCAGGAGGAGGCTCCCAGGCTCATGTAACACGTGGGGGAAGCTCTTTATGAGTC
This sequence comes from Pelecanoides urinatrix, assembly GCA_013400755.1. Classification (NCBI taxonomy): domain Eukaryota; kingdom Metazoa; phylum Chordata; class Aves; order Procellariiformes; family Procellariidae; genus Pelecanoides; species Pelecanoides urinatrix. The sequence continues at coordinate 173,399 of VZTQ01008820.1, read as the reverse complement.
CAGCAACCGAGGAGAGGAAAAATGTGGCAACAAACTCCAGGCTGGGCCATGCCAAGCACCTCCTTAGAGCCTCAAGCAGATAGTTCACAATAACAGGAATCAGCATGTTGAGAAGGGACAGGGAGTGTCATGCTGCCCAAACAGGGCATCTCTTCCAGCTGGCTGCATAAATCACCCTGGTTTAGTCCTTGATGCTGTGTGCTAATGCTCCCAGCCATTTCATCAACCTCCTTCACTTGCATTGAAGAAAATAACATTAGCACAGTGCAATGACATCATATCCAGGTGATGCATCTGCCCACGGTTACCTCTGGTGAGGTTACTGGAGTCCCACTGGAGAGGTTTGTTCTGCTAGGATAACAGAGCTGTCTGGGCAAGCTGAGGGTAACTTGATCTTTACTGAAGATCCCTCTCTGTGTTTTCTCAGGATTCCTGCTATTAACAAGACAGTACAGAGATGTTTTCATAAGGCAAGGAAAGCACACCATTAAAAGAAGTCTCTGATCTTCTCTGAGCAGAACGTTTAGCATCGCTTGCTCTTGCAAATTGCATTGTGTCCCTAGTAGCACACACAGCTGCTTGCGACCACTTCAGCGATCTGGTCTGCTAGGACACTGCATAGATTCAGGAGATTAAGAAATGTTAATATGATTTGGAAACAAATAGAGCTGTTACAGATGTGGACAGTGGGACAGTGATACTCTCAGTGCAAAATATTGCACTTGTAGTGCCAGCCATGGCTCGGGCTGCCACTCCACCGAGCACCAGGACTATGCACCACCCATGCACCTTGCATGATCCTGAAGCGCAGATGTTGAAGGGAGGATGGAGGTGAGCTTTCCTGGTAGCTGCAAGTCTCCATCAAGGAACCAAACGTATAAGAATTGATCACTGTTGGGATAAAAAGCAAGTAGGAGTCAAGGTGAAAGCCATTCGTGAGGTGCTCTACATCAACACCTACAGGACCAGCTCCATAGCTCCCTGACCGAGTTAAAGTAGAGCAAATGGATAGAGGATATTTAAAGAGCTACTTCCCTTTTCTGAGATCTTTCAGGAAATAAGATACGAACTGAACTTCAAGAACATGAGTTTCCTCAAAGGGAAACAGGAGGGACCTTGAGAGCCCATCACGCAGCAGTGTCCTGGGGGGGCTGAATTTGAGGGCAGCCTCAGGGCTAAACCCTTGCAGCAGGGATGCCCTTTCTTCTATCCAACCGAATTTCCTAGTGGCCAGCAGGCATTAAAAGCAAAAGCTGGCACTGCTGAAGGTCCTGTCTCACAGCTGTACCACGGGTGGGCTTGCCCTGTGCCTCGCAGCCCCAGATGTGTGCAGAGCTGGGCGATAAGGATATCCAGGCAGGCGCAGTCTCGGCAGACACTGCCGACAGAAAGAAGCCGGTCCCACATGTTCAGGGATAAATACTCATCACTGAAATGAAATGCAATCACTCAGGGACAAGACCCCCACTTCTCAGCGGATTGCACAGCACATTAAAACCAGTGGTCGCAAACAAATCTGGCTTCCAGTTACACCAGAGCAAGCTAAGGGTCAGCCTATGGCAGTCAGTTTAGTTTCTTAGCAGTTACCCCAACTTGACAGAGCAGGATTTGTGCTGTGCTCCCCCCCGGCACCTGATAAGGGTGTGAAAGGAGCCGCAGAGCAGAGGCCAGTACACACCAGCCCAGCAGGGCTGATCCCACAGGCACTGCTCCGGCGGGGATGGGACGCTGCCAACCGAGAGCAAGGGACAGAAGGGGAAAAACGGCAGCGAGTTGCAGCAATTCAACAGTAATTCTAGGGAAAAGACACCTGAACCCAGCAAGCCTTGAGGGGAATTCTTGTCAGCATGGGAAGGCATGCCCCGGTACCCCTCTCCTATGCTCAGGAGCCAAGAAAAACATGTGCTGTGAAAACAGACGCTGTGACAGTCACACCTGCGAGCTCTCCTTTGCACAACCCAGCTCTCCCCAGGGAGCCCTGCCAACCGCCCAGCCCATCCCGCCATGGGATCCCGGGCTCAGCTCTCCTCCCCGGCGTTTCCACAGAGCTTGGCCCCGTAGAAGATTGTCCTTCAGCAGTTTGCAGCCTCTCGAAAACCTCAAGCCTCTCTAAGCAGTAATTTCCATCAATTATGGTTGTGCTACTCAGTCCCTTCTCTACCAAGATACCCTTAACACCTCCTTTCCAGTGCTCTCCCAACGCTGTCCTGCCTGCAGGGTCCCCTGTGAGCTCTCCCCCTCGTGCTGCGTCCCACAGACACCCCAGGGCCATGGGGCTCCCCCTCCTCTCTCTCCCTGGCCACGCCGTTCCTCTCGTTTCCAACCCTGCCATCTGACATCACCTCGAAGAAACTTCTCTGTTCCTGGCAGATCCACCCTTATCCCCACAGAAATCTTTCCCCGTACCAACCATTTCATCACCTGATGACCAAAAGTTATTTTGACTCGAATCAAAACTGAATCCAGCCAACACCTCCAAACACCCACTGAGACCTCCAGGTAGGTTTTCTCAGCCTTATCAACTTTCTGAAAGAATACTGGTAGCAAATCCTACCTATGATTTTAAAGATAGCAGAGCTTCTTCAGTGACTCAGCCACTCATTTTTCGGCTTATAAACCCGGAGCATCTGCACATCCCTCCCCACATCCACATCCTGCAAACCGGAGCACCCACTGCAAATGACGGTAAATCCACACCTATTTGTCACCACAAAAGAAAAAAAGCAAGCCCTGTGTGCTAATACATAGCTGAGTTGGCAACTGATGCTCGGAGACCTTCACAAAGAAGATGTGCAGAGTTGCACCCTCCAAACTCCGCATCCGCCCCGCGCCTGTGCTGTGCTCGCCATGGGTGCGTCGGTGCAGCGGCTGCATAAAGGAGTCGCGTCTCCTCCACTCGGTTTTTCTACCCTTGAAAGAAACCTTACTCATTTTTGCAGTCACCTGATGAACTGAGAGTGAAACTCCAGTATCAGGCAGGTTTCAAGGTCTCCGTGCACCAGACACGGTTTGGCTCTGGTGTGAGGAAATCAAAAGCAAGAAAATTTCTCACCCATTCAGGCTATCCTTAACTCTTTCCTATTAGGGCTTTTAGGCTTAATGGCAAAAGAGGGGGAGGAAAGAAAAAAGGAGACAGCGGCAGCAAGGCAGCCCCATCCCGGGCAGCCCGCGGAGGCGGGGAGCAGTCGGCACCCGGGGCCAAGAGAAAGCCAAAGGCAGCGCTGCTGCCCGTCGCAGCCAGCGGTGCGGTTTGCAGGCGCAGAGCCAGGGAAGGGGCTCTGCGAAGAAATACGGGGAGGGGAAGGAGGAAGGAGAGAGAGAAAAACAAAACACCCACCCCTCCCAACACCCCTGTGCTGAAACTTAATAAACAGCAAGAGTCTTCATTCACCTTTCATAGAAACCCCTCTTTATTACTAGTGGGCAACTGTATTTTTATCCTGTGGCTTTCTGTTTTTGCAGACACATTCCAGCACGAAACCAGAGACAATACGCACCACTGAGCAGCAGAGTTTATTTTAAGGGATGTAACATTTTCCTGAGAGGATGCTCTATTTGTGTCTGCTGCAGGAAGCAGTAAAATGGCAGGTGTGTTTCCATGTAACCCAGAGACACAAAACAAAATGCGCAATGCAAAGCAAACGCTTTTGTCTTGCAAATCTCTGCTCAGTGCACTGAAAAATGAAAAGAAAAAAAAAAAAAAGAAAAAGAGGGAAGGAGAGGGGTTTTCCCCAGGGCCTGTTTTCTAGCTTATTAGTCCTGCAGATGCTCAAGACCTACTTTGCCAGGAAGGAGATTCGTGCCCACCGGCAGAAGGTAGCAGTCGCAGTCTGCAGGCTTAACCGCTGCTCCCCATTTGCATGCATGTAAAACTTGTAATTGCTGCCGTACATGCTGTACCTTGCAGGGAGCGTGCGCTCCTTCCAGAAGCACCCTTCAGCAATGAGCTTTCGGTGAGGCCTCGCTCAGGAGCGCGCACTCGGGGTAATTTGGAGGACAGAGCAAGTAATTGTATTTAAAATATATATATATAACCCTACCTGGTGTGAATGCAGCTTCTTTAAGCCACAACGACTTCTTGAGCACACCACGTCAATTTGACGTGCCCTTGCAACGAGCCTGTTGCGGTTATTTCCTCTGAACAACTAGTACCTCCAGCACAAAAATACAGTGAACTCTCTGGATGTTACAGAAAGAAATTAGAGATTTTTGCTCTCCTTTGCTCCAGCCTTACACTTTGTGAAAAAATGTATTTTTTATACTTCATATAAAAATATATATACCATTCTGCTCTGGCAGATTGTTACCTCATTTTGCAAAGGTAAATGAGAAAAAGTATGTTATCATGGAGAATAACACTTGAAGACAGCATTAGGTATTTAAAAGAAATGGCTTTTTTTTTTTTTTTTAAAAAGTGCTATTACTCTACTGGCAATAGGTGCCACAAAAGTAAAAGCCAAGAGCTTAGTAAGGTACCAGGAACACTACAGCATTTGCAAGATTAAACAACAGTATTTACTGTTATATTATACAGGATGATGTGCCACAAAGGATGAAAAAGCAAGTGTTAGCTGCTTGTGAACTTAGAAGAAAGTTGCCCAGAAGATGTAAGTTTTCTATGGAACATTGGTATTTTAATAAAAATCCAAGTTAAAAGTATATTTATGGGCAAAATGAGCAAAATCTTTTACTCAGAAGATAGAGTTTTCAGGAAATTGATCTATTTTTGACTGCTTCTATTCTCTAGAATATTTTCTGAGATAACCCATGGGTCTTATTGCTGTTTTCTCTTTTTCATTCTGCAGGGGACAATAGTCCTCCACCTGCTCCATCCTTCTGCACAGTCATCTTTTCCCTAAGTGTCCTACTATTTGTTACCTTGCAACCCTTTCCTGTTTGTTTTTCTTTTCTACCCGTTATGGTTCATGGTTTAAGTTTTGTTTCATGGGAGTGAGGAGTTATCCGTGACCACACGCCTGGATGGGCTGCAAAGCCGTGGGTCTGATCTGGCCTCCAGGCAAAACTGCCCTGTAAACCCTAAGAAAACAATAATGTCTGTGCATAACTCAGAATAGCATAACTCTCTTCTAACTCTGAAAACTTGAAAATAAATATTGTGCTTTCACTCTCACTCTTCTTACATGTGTGCCAAAAAACCACTGTCGTGAAAGGGTTTAGGAAACATCTCTGAAAGTCTTCTGCTGCCAGGGTGCCGTGGCCAGATGCAGAGACACTAAACCCCACCGAACATACCCAACTCACTGCCTACAAACCACCCCTGAAGCTCCCCACCACCACCATCGGGGACTAGATGTCCTCTCACACCTCAGCTCTACCAGTGCAGCACCCACGTGTGCTCCAGCCTCCTGCCTGGGACTAACCATGAGGTGCCTCCTCCTAATTAACGGGACGAGCAGATGTATCATCTCCAAGGCTCAGTTCTCACGCAAATGAACAGGCGACTCGGCTGCGTGCTCAAGGACTCCTCCGATTTGTTTTCACAAAGCACAGGGACGTGGACAACACCCACGCAACCACCCGTGCAGCCCTACAGCAGGGATGACACAGCCGAGCTTCATCAACGTAAATTCTCCTGACGAGGGAGGCCGTCTCATAGCAAAGTCACCCGGCGGAGGCAAGAGCTTCGTTTGCTAAACCTCGCTTAATTGCTCACACGATGGGAGGGATGCAAGCACCACGCGTGGGTATGGGAAGCTATAAAGGAAAGGGCTGGTTGAACACAGCACTGCACGGGGTTCAATTTGTTTATTAGAAAATTAGAGAGAGGAGGGCAGCTCCTCTGGTATTGTATTACTGACAAATAATGTCACTCTGCCCTGCGTTACATGGTCAATAATTAAAAGATTGTAGGTACCTCCCTAAGGAAAGCATGCAAAGACAGAAGCTGGGGGAAGACAAGCCATTTCCACCATACCAAAAAAGACAGAATATAGTTTTATTTCATGTACAGGGAGTTATTCCTACGATATAGTTTTCTGTTGCAGAACGGTAGAGAGCCCAGAGAGTATTAAATTCTCATTAGAGAGACTTACAGCAAAAATAAAGGGACAGCTCATGCCCTGCCTCCATGGGAAGGTTAAGGGGATCTTTGGGTTAAAAAACCTGGTTGCAAATCTGGGGTGCACATGCAGTGCCCCGCTCTGCAGCCCCCCTGCAGCACCAGCCTTTCACCTCTTGACACCCCAGTTCTCCAGCTGTAAGATGGATCTAATCCCTCTTACCCTGTTCCTGTGAGAACATGGGGGGGGTCTGGGGGGGTTCGTGTGTAAGCAGGGAAGAGGACACAAAAAACCTACCCCTGTTCTCCAGTGACCCCTGCGTCACATCTCATTTGGGGCTGGGAGAAGCAAAGGGGGACTCTGTGCAGTGCCCCACCTTGTAAAACAGGTACAAAAAAAACCTGACGTGTTATTTTACCAGCAAATAATGTATCTATTCCCTTTGTCTGCCATTTTTTCTGTTTTGTTTTTTTTTTATTTTTTTTGGACTCACTAAAGCACAGAAGTTTTTTTAACTTGCAGCTGAGTGGCAGGTAACCCCCTCAGGACTTTCCCCCGTCATGTTGACAGCACCGATACATTTCCTCAGCGCCAGCAGCGCTTTTCAATGTCATGACAAATTTTGCCTCGCGCTACTCCTCAGACATAAAACCGGGTGGCTGCTTGTGAGAGACTGCACCGATTCTCCGTGCCGACGGGGCTCCGCTTCCCATTGCATCCTCCAATCCCACCTCTGGCAAACAAACAGCGAGCTTTGACAGTGCCCCTCAAGAGAGATGGGTTGAAGAAAGCGAAGACCAGAGCTGCAACGATGATACCAGGCATGCAAGCTGCAAGAGCAACTCAAGCCTCCTAAATCCCTCGGTTAGAGGAGTTCATCATTGCAGCTCCCTGCGATGGGCTCACAGGTGTGTAGCTGCCCTCCTCACCTGCCTAATCCTCCTCCTGATGCTAACACAGTCTGCTGCCACTTGCCTGTGTCCCTGCCTGCACTAACCACTTCCCAGGACCTTTTTCAGCCCACGTGCTGCCAAATGCACCGCTCAGCTGGTCCGACTGTTGCAGTGTGCATGGGTCAGGTATTCCTCCTCTGCCAAAACTCATGGTTCACCTAAATCCTCCCTGGCCCAGCACCTGCAGATCAAATTCATACCCTGCACATGGAGCTCCCAAATTGCTGTATGACTCGCTGCAAGGGTGGCAATGGTTGAACCATACTGACAGCAAATGGAGCTTAATGAGAGGAGCCGGTTGGGCTTGGAGCCTTCCACAAGGTGCTACAGTCCAGCCCAGCTGAAGAGCAGCAGGAACATCCCGCAGGCAAAGGACAGCATCCATGGGATGGCCCCAACTCTGCGAGGCACCCGCTGTACACCCAGTGAGACACTGTGCTGCCTAGCATAAAAACATGGGGTTTAACATGAAGTTTCTTGGTTTAGGTTTGTGCATGACCTCACCTCGCTGCTGATACAGCTGAAGCTCCTGTGCTTTCAACCCAGACAAGAACCTGGAGAACAGCAGAAACTGGAAGAAGGTAACCAAGTCACGCTCTCATATGCCACCATCTAACACCCCTTATCATCCCTGGGAAAACAGAAATGGAGGATCAGGCTAACGGAGGTGATAAGACACTGACCCACCAGCTCAGCTTCTCCTGGAGGCAGCACCAAATTCCCAAGGAAGGTGAAACATGGCCATGCCCAACCACCATTCGTTCCCACCACCCTCCAGGAGGAGAAAACTCCTACTTAATGTTCACAGAAAGTCATTTAACCTTGCCAATGACCAGGTGAATTTCCATTTTGCAATCCAAACAACATCACGGGGAACTGCCCAGGACCAGAGTTGACCTGGAGCATCCCCCCACTGCTGGTGGTACACCTCATCTCCTGCACTGCATCCCTCACACTGGCTGAGCTATTTCCTTTCACCAACTCTAAATGCGCTGCCCATTAGCGACAGTGACCTTTGTCCCAGTTTTATGACACAGCATAAAGAGGAGATGGAGCCAGCTTCCCTTAAGTCTTCAAATATTCACGTACTCTCCACCTCTAGTCTTTTCCAGAGTCAGTAATGCTCTTTCCCCTGACATCAAATGCAAATGGAGCGATTTTGCTCTTTGAAGTTATCAGCTGTAATCTTCAAGTTTGTCCTTACGTCCAAGCGCTTTTAAAAATAATTTATATTAATTGTTCCCACTGCAATTTGGTTCACACACCAACCTCCCTGCATAAAAAAACTCCACCTAAATTCCTGACATGCCCAAACTTTCCATTAATTTGTGCCCACTCGTTCTCATCTCTGGCCCAGTAACGTTGGGAATTCGTTAGCTCTGCTAGTTCCCCACATCCAAACACCAGCAAGGCTAGTCCCCACTTTTGACCCTGTTTTTGACAACCCTTCTGGTACATTGACCGAATATATTTGGCCTCATAAAACCTGGCCAGCCATAAAACGCACCATTCTCCTCCGCACAGAGAGGAGGACAAGCCAAGAACCCTTGCACACACACGGTCTTCGTGCGTCGCAGTGGCACAGCGTACTTTTTCAGTGATTGCATCTTCTGAAGAGGGTGCCAGGGTTGCCAAGCCCTCTCACAAGCTTTGCAGCCCTGAGGCAGCACTGAGTATTGTTTAGCTTCAAAAAAAAATATATATATATCATGAGGTCAACAACAGGCATCCCAAAGAAACATCGGGGTGCTGTGACTTGTATTAGGACCTGGAGATACATCATGGGGAAATATTTGCCCCCCAGACTAAGAGGCATGGTAGCTGCCATGCTTTCACGATGGCACCGTCCCATGCCAGGAGGAACTTTTCTGAGGTTACAATGCACAGCTCTGCTGCAGCATCAGCAGTTTTTGCATAAAGTTGCATTTGGGCTGCAAACAGCCTTCAGCAAAGCTGTCAGTGAGAGAAGGGAGGAGAGGAGGGACGTATCCTGCCAGGGTGCCTGGGGTACAGACACACGGGTGTTCTCAGCCCAGCCACCCCAGCACCTCTCTGGGACACCCTGCTGTTGCTCCTGGTACAGACCACACAACTTCCCAGGTTTTAATATGGAGAAAAAGGAGTTTAAGCTGATACTGGAAGTCTCCTGCCATCACATTTCACTGCTCTGCACGGATTTTTGTGGTCAGTGCCCAGGCAGGTGTGAGCCCTCAGCTCCACATCTCACACGTTTCTTTTGAACACAGACACTTCTCCGCACGCCTGGTCTGGGCACACACAGACAACACTTCTGAGCTTTCTAAGTCAGGAAGAAACCCCGAGCTGAGGCGTCCTCAGACGAGTGAGGCTGAGGAGTTCCAGCAAGCCTTTTCAGCTCATTAGTCCTCACCCAAATCTATCGATGTTACAGATCCTTTGCTGCTACAAATGCCTTATGTTTTATCACCCTCTGCAGCTCACCATATTCACCAATTCACCCCGTTAAATAACACAGGTCTTGTCTTTACTGGGGAGCTTCAAGCCTCCTTCCCTACATGTTGCTCATTTCCTCAATGGCAATAACTCGCCTGATGCCCGTTCACGCTACGTGGGGCTGGGATGCCGCATCCACCACCGGCAGCTCTTCACACGGCGGTGCAACCCGCAGGATGCCAGCATTGGCCTTGAATCAGAAAAACATTTAGGAACACGATTAAGTGCAACATCATTATCCAGGACAGCAATTAAACACACACTTACAGGCAAGCACATGCTTAAATGCTGTCCTGGATGGAGATGCTTTCGGAAATCAGGGCCCCTTCCAAGGAAGATGCAGCTGCTGGGTGGATTAACACCGACTTGTTTGTACCACTGCAGTTTGCATATGTGTGAACAAACTGGGGAGAAAGGAAAACTGGAAACCTCTCGCCTCGACTGCCTACATCAGGCAGCTGGGCTCTTTGCTAGGACCCTACATACTCTGAATGAATCTCCACATCCCATAATGGCTGGCGCAGAATTGAGCAACACTGTCACATACCCAGTCCATCTGCATTCGTTCCCAGTTTCAGGGTCCTGCCTGGCAGCATGATGGTCCCCAGCAAAGCGAAGGGGGCCGCGGGGGTTGCCAGAAGCCCTGGGGTGATGCGTGTCGATCTGCACTGCCTATATTACATCCATTTAATTCTTGCTTTAGCACTGTCTGGTGGATATGCCCGTCTCCAGCTGTGAACAGCAGTGGAACAAGCAGCTTATTTCTGTTTTCTCTCCGGAATGCGGTGACAGGAAAGGTCCAAGCCCTGTGTCCTGCAGACCCCTCTGCCCAGGCTCGGTCCCCCTGCACCCCCAGGTTTCTGTCACACGTTGCACAGAGGGGCTCTCTGCAACAGGGGTAGCCGCACGCGTGCATGTGTGCCAGACCTAGTAACTGTGAGAGGGGACTGGAAACATCTCAGGAAAAGGAAAAAAAGCCCTTTCCCTTGTTTTTCTATTAATATTGGCTTTAGGAAATGTTTTGTCTCATATTTCTGTCAATGGCACAGGATACGAGATAGGTAGCTTTGAGAGTAAGAGGCTGCTATGGGGGGTACCCGCATCTTTATTTTTGCTTTGAGCCTCCAGTCAGAGGCATGTGGAGCTGAGAGCACTCTGGAGCTCGCAGAAACCGAGGGTAAAAAAAGGTAAAAATGGCTAAGCTGAGTAAAAAAAGTCGTTGCACCAAGTTGCCACTAGCGAGGAAGTAGGCGCATCATGGGTTTCCAGAGGAGGGAACAAATGCACCAGTCCAGCTCCAAAACGAGAGCTCACCCCTGCCCAGCTCTGCAGCAAGAGGAGAAAGCCCAACAGTGACCAGCACACCACCTCTCGTCCGAGCAGACAAGGGCACCGAGACTGTAGGTACAAAGACACATGGCTTTGCAGGACATCTGCAGAAGCAAACCCTGTCCCAGTCTCCAGGTAACAGATAGGGGAAGTCAGTCAGAAAGGAAAGAAGATCAGATTTAAAAGGCTGCTCTGCTCTCTGCCCTGATTCAGCTGTGGTTTACCCAGCTGCAATGTGTTTACATTTCTAGAAAACTTAATCCCGAACTCCTTGGGCCAGATATTCTAAGGAAAGGAACTTTATTAATTATGTACTAGAGAGCTGCACCCATTGTTAGCTGCTCAAGGAGCCAGGCTTCGACTGAAATGTCCAACACTGTGTAATCCCTAGGAACTTCTGGATGTATTTCATGTTGGTTTTTGTTAATTTACCTTTCTAAAAAAATAGGTGTTTTGTAAAATCCCAGATTTTTCCAACAGATCTTCTCAGAGATGCTAAGGTAACATTCAGGCTTCTTGCTCTAAGTATGAATGATCCTATCTACAAGAGAATTCAGAGCTTGGCAGGCTGAAAGAAAGCAATTCACCTTCAAGCAAGCACTCACCTACCATTTCTATGAATAATAAATACATTAATTTATTAAGTGAATAAAATGTAGGAGACCAGAACTTATTAGCAGCTGCACTGTGAATAACCTGTGTTAGCGATCTAACACCCGAGCCTGAGAAAACTGTCGTGTCTAAAAATGAAACTGAAACTTTTTCTTAGTTTTCTGAAGTTCCTTGCAAGTTAAAACAGTTCTCATACATGAAAGTCCTAAATTAGTGTCTTCTTGTAATGTCAGAGATCTGTGTGCATCTGTTTTACCAATATGTAGGACAGATTGAAAAGCAGATATTGCACATGGCAGAGCCCATGAGGCCGACGGATGGAGATACCAGCTTTGCTCCAACTCTTTCCTATGAACCGTCACATTTTCATCTCCAATTTATTTGGTCTGTTGCAATACTACATTTTATAGAGTAATGGAGAAGAGAGCTTAAGGTTAACGCTACTTTGCATGCACTGCCACAAAAGCTCACCTGTCTTAATACAAACTCCCTTTGCGACGGTGCTCATGATAGATTTCACTCTGCATGGCCAAAGCAGCGAGAGCACGAGTGGGGCTGGAGCACCCTCACAGCCCAACCTGCCCAAAGGCTGGTTCGCTGCCCCAGGGGCTGCAGAGGGGGTCGAGGGGGAGCAGAAACTACCCGGGTGTGCAAATCGCATCCGAAAGTTCAGCAGGAGGGAAGCGCGTCGGCTCCTTTTCTCAGCTAAAGAGTTCGAGCGGAAAATTTCCCTGATGGTGTCTTCTTATGGCTGTAGTGTTATTATCAGCATATCTCCTAAAGAAAATATTCCTGGGGCTGCTGCTCCTTCAGCTTTCAAAAAAACTTCAGTGCCACTGCACTCTAAGGGAAAGCAAATAACTCAGCCTTTCAGGGCTGGCTGGTGTGGAAGTGAAACTCCATCTAATTTAATTTAGGAAAAAATCAAAAGCCTCCAACTCTTTTTGAGTCTGAATTACTTGCAATTTTCCCTTGCAAGACAAAGGAAGAATTAGACCCTACATTAACAGCACGAGGATGTAGTAGTGAGGAGCAGGCAATAAGTAGAGAATGTCCAAATTAACCTAAGTCACAGTCTGGACTCATTCTTCTGTTTATGTACATTTTAAAAAAGGTTTAATTAAGCTACCACATCTTAAGATGGGATTTTCAAAGCTATCTAAGCAATTTATAAGAATCCAGACTGCAAAGGGCAGTTCGGGTGCTCATGATTCTTTGAAAATCCTCAACCGGTGCAACAGAATTCATTTTCTCCTGCAAATTAGATACACATTTAGCCAAAATAACCCAGGGCCATGTACAGAAATTACAGATGATCATAACCTAAGCATGAGGGCAGAGTTAAGGTTACAGATTCAGATTTTACTGCCATGTTCACATGTCAAAGCATCAAATATCTAAAGTGTAAAAATTGCAAGATAGAGAAAATCAGGGCATCTTCCAGTAAGGAGTGTTGGGCAGAGTCACCCAGTGGTGACCAACGTACCTGTGAAATCAATCAAATAATCAACCACATCTGAGACTGGCCAAATTCTTTCACTAAAGCTTTAGATCTGTTTAAGGTATTTAAGATAATCTAAGTCCTTATATTGGCACAAGCTGTTTAAAATGATCTAAGGCTTTAGATTGGTTTAAGCTGCTTATGCAGCTTTAAGGTTTTAAAAAGGTTTAGACTGCTAAAAAACATTCCCCAAAAAGCAAGTGGGGTTGTTTGTTGGGAGCTGGTTGTACCATTTCATGGATTTTAGCATGGTGCAAATGCAGAAATATGTAAGCAGGAGTAAAATATTTTGTTTCCAACACTAAAAGTCAAAGTCAGCAGTATCAAGTCTACAAATACTGAGTTTATGGATGATTTCTATTGGCATAAGTTTGAGAAGAGCAGCACACCACAGTTACAGCACCAAGAACTCTGTTGTCTTTTAAAAAAAAAAAAAAAGATAAAAAGTACCATAGGAAATGACACAAAAAATTAATACAACAATTCCATCCTGTTAAGAAAAAGTAGACAACGTGCCAGTATATAAACCCTACAAATTCAGCTTTCCTCTCCTCCTTTCTATTACTCTTATTTCCAGCTTTGTATCACCAAAATACAGTATCCCTTGACATGTTCTTAGGATCACACCCATTTGCAATCCCACGGTTGTCTCTGGGGATATGAAATCCAAGGTGCCCATGCGGTGCTGGAAAAGCCCAATAACGAGACGCCATTAGCCACACAGGTACTTGCCTCAAGCAATACTCGAGCAATATGCAGGGGGTGCTGGAACACGCGAGGGCCAGGAAGGCTCTTCCAGGAGGCCAGGGTGGGTTCTGTTTTCATCTGCATCTTTGCAGCACAAAATTATCCCCATTCAAAGTAAACGTTTAGGAAGGGGCATTCCCAAGCCCCACGTTTCAATTTAACTACCCATCCTGCTGAAGTGCAGAGCTCTTAGCTGCAAGGAGCACTTTTATTTTCTTAAGTCCTCCCCGGCAGGTCCAGCTCAAAACATCCCCGAAGTCCTCAAAGCTCCCTTTTCCACAAGATGCATGCTCTGGGTCTTCCTCCAAACCTGCACCCTGGGTTCTGCAATTGCTACCCCAGCGAGACCTTTTACCAGCCCCAGCTCCGCAGTGTCACCCTCCCACAGGGCATGGGAGGGCTGCTGGGGCAAAGTCAGCCCCAGACCTTGGGGTCAGCCCCAGACCTTGGGTTCAGCCCCAGACTAAAGCTTCGGTCCCGCCCAGCCTGTGAGATGAGGAGCCCAAAGCAAAGCTCAGCCCCAACTCCTGGAGCGCAGCGCTCAACCACAAGGATGGAGTCACCACCCGTCCCTTGGGGAGCTTGAATTTCCTTCTTGAAACACCGTCTCGAAAATCAGGACAAATCTCCTGCTTGAGGACACACCTTTTTTAAAGAGTTGCAAAAACACATCTCGTCTCCTTTAGCCAGATAGATCACTGCAATTTTCAGTTTCCCTTTCTGCCCTACGGAGAGGATGGTCCCATCCCTCCATGCCATCTAGATGCAGAAAATGCAGTTTTACTGGGACAAAGAGCCACTTTTTAGCCATTTGAGCACAGGCACTGTGGTACACAGCCACCCTCTGCTCTCATTTACACAAACATAAAGGCAGAGCATCTGGCCATGTGTCAAAAGTCTTTAATTACATGATCGAGCTTATCTTAAATATCTATCTATTGGAAGTTGTAAATAACACAAGATTGCATTCTCTCTGATAAACATCACGCAGGCAAAGGGAAGTTACAATTACGTACTCAACCTAACACTTTCTTATTCCATCTTTTGATGGCTTAACTTTGCAACCTTTCTGTGATGTTGATGTAGACGTCCTCTCTCACCCCGACACCTTTGAAGTTTGCTCTTGAGTACCAAGTTCATTTTATGGTTATTCAGTCATGGAGAACCAAATAAGTTTTTTTTCATAAATCAAGATTTTTATCCTAATATGCATTTTTGACTTTGGACTATGCTTCTTCAGGCAGCATCAGTCCCCAAGCAGCTTTTGCAATGGCAAACACTGAGCAAAATCCAAATGACTGAGAAAAAATACATAAACGCTGACAGAAATAGTAACAGAAGTGACAGAAACCTGTTATATACAGTTAGCAGAGAAAATTAGCCTCTTGATTTTCAATTTACCCAACCTTTTCCTCAGTAAGGAACAACAGACTGCTCAGGGATGGGTTCATGCCTCAAAAGTGTACACAGTATCCCGAAACAAAGTGCAGAATAACTATGGATACAGACTGATTACAGCTTCCTTAGAGTCCTCCCTATCTGAGGATTATCATATGATTTGCAAAATCTTCATAAGCGATAACATCACACCAGGAGACAGCTCTGGGAAGTGCAAGGCAACGCCAGAACCGATGAGCTGATTTACCCAGGAGGCAACGTGTCCCCATTGCACCCCAAAATTTCAGTGGTAAAAGTAATATAGGTCATGCCAGCTGCAGGCATACAAATCACAGAGCTTTTGTATAGCTTTGTCATAACTTGTTGCATCCCTGCTTTCATCGATAAGCCAAACTCCAGCTAAATTAGCTATTCTAGGAATCCTATTCCAGTATTGCCCATGCAAGTTTTCCAGAACACTTTTGAGTTCTGGCGTTATTTACATTACCATAACGCCTTGTTATTTATATTATTGATCCCAGTTGACAAAGGGGTGTTGAAATTGGAGCATAGAAATATAATAAAATGGGAAACGAGCACGGAGTTCTTCCCTGCAGCACCCCCATGAACACAGCCCAGCCTTCTGCTTCACGGCCCGTGGTCAACCAAGCCCACTGCCTTTGCACAATTCACTGAAGGGCATCTCCTTTCTGATTTTATCACCTACTCTGTATGACAGAGCATCCTGAAATCTCCACCATGACAAGGGTCCCACAAAGCTGGACCCTACACAAAGAGCAAGAGCACCTTCCTCCTCAACAACACGCCAGCTACGCCCGTGCCATGCAAATACCCATGGCACTGGCATTTGCTGAGGTGCCAATGAGGAACTGAAGCCAAGGAACAAAATTTTTGCCTAACAGGGTGATACATTTCTGTAAAAACAGAAACAAGGAGTCTTTCTTCTCTTAAACTGCCTGTAGAGTAGGGAAACAGAAGAGACCTTGGGTAGCATCAACCCAACCATCCCCCTGCAGTTGGAGAGCACATACACGTGCCTCGCTTCATGGACACTGTCGTGGTTTAACCCCAACCAGCAGATAAACCCCATGCAGCCGCTCGCTCACCCCCACCTCTGGTGGGATGGGGGAGAGAATTGGGAGGGCACAAGTAGGAAAACTCCTGGATTGAGGTGAAAACAGTTTAATAATTGAAATAAAACGAAGTATAACAGTAATAATAACAATGAGAACAACAACAATAACAGACTATACAAAGCAGGCAATGCACAACGCAACTGCTCACCGACCGTGTGTCATGAAGGGGGGGCGAGCACCCCTGTTTTTTATACTGAGCATGATGTCACATGCTATAGAATACCCCATTGGCCAGCTGGGTCAACCACCCCAGCTGTGCTCCCCGCCTCCCAGCTTCCCCTGCACGTGGCAGGGCATGGGAAGCCAAAAAGAGAAAACAAAATTCTCCCCGGTGCAAGTACCGCCCAGCAACAACCAAAGCATCAACGGGCCATCAACGCTCCTCTCACACCAAACCCAAAACACAGCACCCCCCCCAAGCTACTGGTAAGAAAGTTAACTCTGTCCCAGCCGGAGCCAGGACAGACACGCAAGCGTGTATAGGATGGAGGAAGACAAACAGTTTCATACGCTATGCAATTTAGGAGCACAACCTTCAACAGGACTTTTGCTTCCAGGTCCCCAGGGCTTCAAAATCCCCCCGATGCTTAATCCACAGCATAATTGAGAAGCATGTCTTTCGCTCTCACTATAAACCAAGCCAGGTATATATTCAGCACTCTGAAAAACAACTCACTTGGCTATAACAGCAATATCTTCCATTCGTTACCTTATTTATTTATTTTAAGTCTGTGGTTCATGCTCTGCTGACTGCCCCCGTGCACCTTGCAGCCCGTGAGCTGCACACACACCGGCACACCTTCTCATCGCTGTTGAAGCTGGCCCAAGATCAATATTCACCCCCTGTAGTGGGTGGTCTGACCCACACAGCCGCCTTACTCACCGCTTTCTCTTGGCATGGCACCACATCTTGTTTGGAGACACGAAGCCACGCTAAATATTTTCCTTCAATCTGCCATGGGTGCACAGTGCATGTCCTTCACTCGCCAGGTAGCAGATTTTTTTTTCACTGCATAAAATTACTGCCCGATGAATTAATCAAAGTTTTAATCAAATGCAACTATCAGTAAGGTAGAAGTTGCCTGCGCTTGCTGGAGATGTCCCTGCCACAGAGGGTCATCTGGAGAATTCTTTTCTAGCAACAGATTCACTGCAGCAAATAATTTTCAGAAGAAACCTGGCCAAACTGCTTTTGCACAGCCATTAAAAACAGAACAACCTGTTTGGCTCAGCAATTTTCACTCTCTATAACATTCACTATGATGCCAGGACCACAATTTTTTTTTTTTTTTTAAATATGAGATAAAGCAATGAAAAATGGGGTGAATGGGAACATGCCTGCAACATACAGGGTAGCAATGACTTTGACAACCAACACAGAACCAGGTAAAGGCTATAAGGACAGAGATGAGGGATGATAAATTTAATTTCATGGACTAAAACACACAGGCAAAGGGGAATTGACTGGTGAGGATTGGAAATCCCTTTGGAACACAGATGACGTAGGATGGACGTGGGTAAGAGGAACTGGGACTGGGGCAGGACGGGATGCTGCTTGCACAGCTGAGCCCATCCCAGGAGTCTGCTCTTTTGCACATGAATATTTATTTAAAAGACCATATGAGCTCTGATCGCACCTCTATCGATTTTTCTTTTGGTTATTTCAAACATACTAGACCTTTTGATTTCAAATCAACATTTAGCAGTAACACCCACTGGAATATATAAAATACGCTTAAACTCTAAAGGCAACTAAAAAAAAAGTGGGTTAGAGGTTTTGTTTGTAGCAGAGTTGTATTTTGAAGGACTCTGAGATCATCCCTGACATCATCATAAGCGGCGCTCACTTTTCTCACTTGCACTTTAACAGAATGATAAATTCTGCAGTGACTTATTTTCAGCAGATCACTTGTTACATCAGAGTTTACTCATTTCTTTTTGCTGGCAGCCCCCAAACCAGGGCCATGAGTCAGCAGCAGCCCTGGGCCCTTCCTCCAGAGATGCAGGAGATGGTCCAGCCACCTGCGGTTGTCTCCTCCGCCCGATTTTATTGACCAAGCTCCTTTCAAAGGTGCCCATGCATCCCACATCAAGAGCTACCAGAGTGACGAGGTGGCACATGGGAACAGAAGAAAGCAAGAGACAATCTCTCCATTGCACTGAAAAATCTGGGCTGTTCGAGGGATGGACAACCCATCTGAAGGTCTCGAGTCCCGTGGGATTCCCATGCGGGGAGCTTGCAAGCATCCCTGGAGCGGCAGGGCTGTGGGATCCTCCTCTCCCAGCTGCAGGGAGAGGCGAATCAGCCAGGACCATTAGGGTCAGGGTCATTAGGATGTCCTGGGTCACAACAACTTGACCAGACCAACCCCAGGCTGGGACCAGCAGCTGGGCTCCTCCTGGGGACCGTCCCAGCAGCTATTTCTAGGGCTCCCCCTCCCTCTGCTCCCAGGGGATGCCAGCAGCATCCCGTGTCCCTCGACCACGAGGGCTTTCACACGCGGCCCCCTGAGAACCCAAGCTGGCCATGCCACACGCGGCGTGCCTCGTTAAATTATTCAAGTCATCGGTAATGGCAACTGGTTGCAGCGTTCACCTCCGAACAGACCAGACCCCACTCAGCACCCACGCCCCAGGAGCTGGGGTTGCTCCTGCTGCCCTCAGCAAGGATCATCTGTGCAACAAAATGCATCTAGCAATAAGTAAACAGTTAAATATGTTCCCCCATGCGTTTTCCTACAGCATCGGTGTCTGCCCAGCAAATAGTCATCTTAAAAAAAAAATAAAAACAAAGCGAGCACTGCTGTCTGCAGTTGGAGCTTAGAGTCAAAACTTATTACTTGTATTTTCAGTCTGCCAGGGACTCACACTGAGATCTTGGGCAAATGGCTCCCCCTCCCACCTCCCCATTTCCCACACAGAAGAAAAAGTAATAAGACGCAGAAAGGTTAAATGGGAACAAAAAAGGCCATGCTGCTTTTCCCCCACCACCACCTCTGTTAACCACCGAGATCAGAATTGAGCAAATCCATGACTTACATAGCTGCTACGTTTCCATTCTTGGCATCAAAGTTTCTGAGCTTTTTAAAGAACTAAATGAAGAGATTTGAGCTATGAATTCTGACATCCCTTTTGCAGTAAGGTCAGTAATACGGTTAAATATGGGTAAGCAACAACCAGCCTTCTTATATATTTTTGAAGATTCTCTTCAGCTAACGACTTGAACCTTTCAACAGTCAAATAAATCAGCATGCTGGGATGTACTGTTCCTTGGTGCATCCATACTAACCCACATTATACATCTGCCTTAACGCAGCCAGCTACAGATATTTAGCTTTACAGGGAGAAAGGAGATATTTTTTAGCCCCAAACAAGTCCAGAGTGCTTTGTGCTCCTACCAGCACAAGGCAGAAAGACTCCCTCGCAGCTGGTCCAATTAAAATTGATGGGTTTAGGTCAATATTATGTTCCTGCTCTCCTGGCACCGATCCCTTCCTCACCAGCTCCACATTGTCAACAGACAGCTGAGATCTCTGCTAATTGCTGGACCAGCCCAGGGTCAGGCGGAAATCCAGAATTAAAGCGCACCCGAGGACGAGGCCTTTAAATCACCTGAACCTGGGCTCCTCCAGGGGTACATGAAACTTATTGGCCCATCCACAGCTATCTCAATTTCCCAGCAAATATCCCCATTTACAAAACCCGATTGAAGAGGCCAGCCACAACCTTTACCAGAAACGAGCCAAGATGCTGGACAGCCATTTGAAAGCCACGACCTTGCATATCATCTAGGTTTATAGGAGTTTTACAAGCAAAATATCTCAAGCAAAATAATGAGCAGCATCCTTTGGAAGCACGATACCAACGGGCGACCCAGGCTCCGGTGCCTCAGAGAACAACAGTTTTATTTCCCTTTCTCTGGAAGTGACGAAAGGATAAAAGTCAGAGGGATGCAGGGCCACCAACTCCCACCGGTCCCAAGGTATTACAGAGACTTCATAAAAGAGCAGCTCCTGGCAGGACTCAGAGGCCACCACCTCTGCAGAGGAGCACGCTGGCTCTGGAACAGCACGAGACAAAATCCGTCGTGTCCTGCTCAAGCTGCCGGGACCATGGTTTGGGCTGGGCAATGGGCAAAGGGTTTCGTGGTCCCAGAGGCAGCGGAGCAGAAGCCTATGGCCTAAACGGGAGATGATTTGATAGGAAAAATGCCACCTTCCCATCCTCCCCCCTCCTTAATCGCCACCCGCTTGGGCTTTCTCAGGAGGTTTCTCATCCAAACCATTTCCCACCAGCCTGAGCAGAGCGAGAGTTCGGGACTGGAGACGAGCAGCGAGCTCCCACATGGCATCGCTTTGCAGAAATCCCGCCGAGCAAGCAGGCTGGCTGAAAGGAGGAAGAAATAAAGACCGATCCCCCCACGTTTTGTTGCAGCTGGGAGGATTTGCAATCTCCAAAAAGAAAAAAAAAAGAAAAGCAGCGTTGGGCATGCTCTTTCATCGGTACGGTATGAAAACCAGAAAGTCCCGTCCCCGCAGGACCGCGCAGCCCCGGCGTGAGCCGAGCATCGCTGGCTCGGCACGAGGGAGCGCGAGGTTTGGGGAAACATCCGTTTTCTTTGCATCCCAAAGCACGAGGCTGGGGGTCGCTGGCGCCCGTCAGCATTCAGATTTGCCATTTCTGGCAGAGCAGGAGGACAGAGGACACGAGGCACTCGCAGCCCCGCACCCGGCCAAAAACCAGGCTTAGAGGAGTATTCCCCTACCGCTGGCTCACAAGCATATTTTAAGCATATTCTCCTGCATGCATCCCATACCAAACTCCTAATTAAAAATTACGTACTTTCAGAAGCGGGGGGACAGACCAGACTGCATATTCAGTTTTGATTACTTTTTATCTGTCAGGTTAGATATTCACAGTTTCTCTTTCTAGGAAGCCTCAAGGGACTGTTTATATAAAATAAGTATTTTATTTCATGTGCTGCCCACCCTCAGCTTGCACAATTAATTGGGGTAAACTTTTTGCAGATCCTTTCCTGACAGTCAGGCAAAAAATCTACAAATAATCTTGCACGCATACAGAGAACAGAAATATATTTCTCAAACACACTTAAACACACCGAGATATAAATGCAAACTTCCAGACAAAGGGCTAATTTCTGCCCTCAGAGATTCATATGGCCGACAGAGCTGGATGATCCCAGCAAGGACTGGATTTGGCCCTCGGAGAGGCCACTGCAGTCCCTGCTGCAAGCCCAGGCTCGCAGCTGTGGGAACAGGGCAGAAAACCCAGAGCCCGAGCGAGAGTCGCGGCCAGGTACTGCATGGGGCTGCCTACGGCGGCTGCGGATGCCTCCCTGCCTCCACCACAGCAGCCCCCAGCACGGGGGCAAAACTCGGGCTCCCCAGCAAAGGACAAACCTCTGAGGAGAACATCCCAGCGCCGCCCGAATGCCAGCCCCCAGCGCGTGCAAATAAAATCCGGCAGGGTGAAGAAGGAAAAGCCAGTGCCCAGGCTTTGTGCAGGCAAAAGGGGATTCAGCCATAGGCAGGGATCTAGCTGTTAAAATGAGAGATGGAATTTTTTTTTTCTTTTCTTTTTAAATGTGTTTATACACCCTGTACCATCAGGTAACAGCTGCTTCTACTCCGCAGGGAGTATAAACGCAGGATGGGAAGCGGAGCCGGGCCTCGGCACAGGCACCCAGCATCGCCCCGGGAGGACGGGGCTCCCCACGGAGCAACGGGTCCATTTTTCCGCCGATGCCCCTCCGCACACCCGTGTCAACCTTGCACGTCGCTAACGCACGCGGCGTTCGCCTCCCACCGCCCCCAGCCCTGCC
>VZTQ01008820.1:22688-146775 GCA_013400755.1 Pelecanoides urinatrix | reverse complement strand
TGTTTGTTTGTTTGTTTTTAACAGCGATACAAATTCAACTTTCCTCCAGTATTCTGAAACTTTCCCAGCAGTTCAAAATTCGTTATAAATCAACACTAACAGAAGGGAGAACTCCCTGAATAGCAATGGAAAGACCTGCACTACAAATCATCCACATCTTCACATGCTGAGAGGGTCTGAAACCCGGGAGACCCCACCCCCGATGGGTGCGTTAGTTCACTGCTCCCTACGCAGTGAAGCACACCCTCATTAGAGGCGACACACTCCACAAAACCTGAGCTAATAAGTTCTGTGGGGCTTATTAGTTGGGCTCCATGCTGGAGCTGGTCTTGCTGGGAACTAGCATGACTGCAAAACCGTCCTGCTGCGTGGCCGGGGAGGGAAGCTGGTTGGAATCAGTGAAAAGAGGGGACAGGAGTGGTGGGATAGGACAAAAAAAAAAAAAAAAAAAAAAAAAAAAAAAAAAAATTTTTTGTTTTCCATTTTTTTTTTNCTTTTTTTTTTAGGCAGGACTTGCTGCTAGCACACCCAGCTACTGGCTGTATTTTAGAGGTCAAAGACATTTACTCCATAGCTCATTCCTCCTCCTTTTTCTCCCACAAAAATAATCACAAAAAAAATTAATAGAGTTCAAAACTTGCTTCAAAACTATTTGACACTTCCTTGTGGATACTTTTCTCTTGACAATACTAACCTGTTTAACCCTAAGTGAGTAGGTGGGGAAGGACACAGGTGCAGGGACCAGCTTAGAGCTTGCCCAAAACTCTGGGAATATTTGCAAAAGGCAGACTGCCCCTTTCCCCCATGCACTGTACAGCGTACATCCGAAATGCTATGTACATACTGCGCACAGTGCAGTGCACATCGCTCAGCAGGATGAGTCTGAGCTTCTTAGATGGGATTTCATGGTTCTGACATTTAATGGGCATTCTCCTGTGAAAAATGACAGAGCGGGATGTGAGACTCCATATTTTTTGCATTTTTTTTTTTTATAACTACCTATCAAGCCTGCTTAACTAGAAGGAGAAAGTTGCATTTTCTTTTAATTGCTATCTTCACTCATTTCTTGGGATCAAAAAAGCAAGGTATGGGGTTGTTCTGTTTTTTCTTCTTGTACTTTTTAGTAAGTAACAAAGATACAAAGGCAAAGCACGGTTTTGGCTTCAAGTCCTCTGCAGAAACTGCCTTCCTGGGACCCAATACAGCGAAACAAATAGGATTCCTGGTGTCACTACATAATGCATTGCATTTGGATTACATACTGTGGTTTAGGAAGATGCAGAAGATAAGAGCACGTAGAGGGAGGGTTGTAACCAGGGGAACAGACCACAGGGCTGCGAGTGCTGTCAGAGCCCCAAGTGTCTGTGCCTTAACCAAGCGGCTGGATTTTGATCTATCTCCTCTCAGCGCCCATGTTGCTCGCTGCAACTGGGGGGATTTTGTACAAGAGCAGAGTGGGGAGCAGGATGGAAAGGATAAGATGCTGAGGACTGCCTGGTTGCTGTTCACAGCTGGCTTTTTATCTCAGGGAGCTGCTGCCTCTTGCATAACCCAGCAGCTCGGTCCCAGAATGGGAAGTGCCATGGGCGATTTGACTCCTCCTTGAAATGCATTCAAAAAACCAAAACCTAATTCAACAACCCCCAAAAAAAGTACAAGAACATGTGGACAAGGGGTTTATGGAGTTTGCATGGGGGTGGGAGCCTCCCGTATCCCTTTCCCCATCACTAACCCCCTGCCCCGTGGCCAGTCCTAACGGGTGCCCCAGGGGTTGCCAGGAGCTCTGAAAGGGGCTGCATGAAGTACCCGGGGTGGGACGCTGCACAGAAGAACCTCACCCAGTCTGGTTCATTTTGGGTTGAAGGGGGCACAGTGTAATAAGGGGAAATAAGGATCACTGAGCAAACCTGAGCCTATTTCATTACCAATCTCTCAATTTCCAGTAGCTTTTGGTTTTTTTCCTTTCCTCCTATTCCTACAAGAGGGTGGTGGTTCTCTGCTACAGCAAACTGTATCTGCAGAGACTATTCACACGTTTGCCTGGGATTCCCATTACATCATCTGTCCTCATTTTAGGATATATATCTCTAAGTTTGTCTGTACACCCAGAATGAACACATATTAACTGTGACTGATTAAAGAAGAACAAGCATCTGCAAATGTTTGGATTATTACTTCTAGCTAGTTCTGTGACCCGAAGTTACCATCCAATACCAAATGATGGGTGAATCCCAAAAGATTCAAGTTTCAGATTAGAAAACTAGTTAATATTCAGGAGAGTTTTTCCCATCAACTTTTTACTGAGCTCACAACCTAGTACTTTCCAGATCAGGCACATTTTTGCCTAATTAACTAGGCAACTGGTATAAAAAAATACAATCTGCCATCATGCTATAAAGAATACCAAAGCACAGAAAGGAGAGCCATAAAAGCTCATGAGTGAGTAGTCTCGTCCTCATGTTTTTGTTTTGGTCCCAAACAGCAATGTCTTGCACCTCAGCATCTATCACCCAAAGTGACATTCAGGGACACAGGCATTAACTCCCCGTCAGTCTCCGTGAGGCCGCTGCTGGCAGAGCCCGGCAGTATTGATTCCTCATCTCCGCTGTCTCACCACTGACTGCGATGCTTCTCAGGGCAAGTTATGGGGCTCTTTAGCACTCCCAATTCACTAGAGGTTCCGATGATCTCAGCTGTCGGGAGCAGAGGGATAAGAAGAACCAGCTTCTTCAGAAGAAATTATTTGTCTAGGTATGACAGTGAAATTTGAAGT
Organism: Pelecanoides urinatrix; assembly: GCA_013400755.1. Taxonomy (NCBI): domain Eukaryota; kingdom Metazoa; phylum Chordata; class Aves; order Procellariiformes; family Procellariidae; genus Pelecanoides; species Pelecanoides urinatrix. Next base: position 144,002 of record VZTQ01008820.1, on the reverse strand, counting down.
TTGATGAATCACATCATGATTCGACTTTGGTTCTAGCCTGAATCCTATTAGACAAGAGCTATAAGAGTAGCTAAGCAGTAGGATGGGCTTTGGTTATTGTTAGGGGTTTTTTTTTTCTTCCCCTTCCTTTATTTAAATCATTCCTTGTCCTCATCAGAGAACATTATCTAATTCCTCTACAGCATGTACAGGATTGTGTGTTATCCCTCTACAAGGATCCATATTAAACCAACCACAGACAATAACCTCATGCCATTCAGTACAGGAAGCATCATAATGTGCATGCATTAAAGGTCTAAAAAAACCCTGCCTAATGTTAGAAAAGTCTCAAGCTGTTAAGCTACTACTTAACTACGGTAATTCACCATGAAGTCTCTCCCATGGCACAGCTAGAGAGTTGTTTTCACTTTCTAATAATGAACACGTGACTTAGGCATTTAATGAGTTCCCAAAATAACTGAACCAAAAGGCAAAATCCAAGAGGTTTTACAGCCCAGGGAGAAAAAAAATCATAATTAAAATAGTGAATGGGCAGAAGAATAAAACGAAGGCCGGGGGTGATTATGAAATCATTTAGGTGGAATAGCAAGTGTATTGCTTTCCTGTCCCAAAGAGGGTTTAAGCATGACAGAAGGCAGCCAGCCTTGCAGTACATACCTGGGGCTCTACATCCCTCTCCCCCCTTATCGTCATGTATCATCAGGTCCCTCGTCTTGGATTCAACACAGTGATGATTAAAAAGAAGTACCAACAAAATCATTCACTTTGGTAGCACTTTCCCCTGTGAACATCAAAACACACTGCAGACATTGATGATACCTCGTTGCATTATCACAGAATTGTCTGTTCAAAAACATGCAAGTAGAGGGATGGACAGGGTAAGCGGTGTGGAGAGTCGTATTTCGATTTAGCAGGAAAAAAGTCTACAGTTCTGACTATGAACTCTCTGCTATAAGTGCTGGGCTGGATAGCCCATGGCCCCAGTGTCCCAGTTGGGTCTGGAGTTACCATTGATCCCAAAAAGCCAAGGTAGATCTAGTTTTAAAAATTCTGAAGAAGCCTGGCTTTTAAATAGTTTGTTTTGTTTGTTTTTCTGAAATCCCAGCAGGGGAGTGTCTCTATCGTCTGTTGCTGCACTGGAGCAAGAGCCAGCGCACAGACCTGCAAGTTGTGCAGCGTTTGCCTTTCCATCCTCCTGCACCGTTCAGCCTCCCGGCTTGTGCGGGCACAAGAGAAACGGCTCGCCAAGCAGCGAAACCCTAGGGCAGAAACTTCATTTGGAGAAAAGGAGAGACCCAGCCACTACCAAAACTGCTCTGTGGGTATAGATGCAAATTCTGCTCTGCTTCAGAGGTAAACGTATTTCCGACACAGCAGCAAAGATGGGCTGCCTTACTCATCGGGTTTGGAAAACGGGGGCACAGTGCATTTCTCCACACCTTGCACTTTTACATTTGCCCAGAGTGGGGATGTGCTGCCAGCTCAGGGTTGCAATATCTCAGAAGGATGAACACTGGCAGTGGTCAGATCCTGGTCTCATGGAGACGTGGGTGTATCCAGGTGCAACCGTGAGGAAGGATGGTCAGAGATTTTGGGGTCCCCTGGTAACCCCAAAGCCAGAAACAGTTTGAAGATTGGGGCATCCCAAGCTGCAGGTCTACATTAAATCCCAAGGATGGCCCCTGGCTCGTGCTTTCCTCTGACCAGCCCAGGCTTGGTTTGCAGGAGAGACTGGACCAAAACCATGCTAGGGACAATTGAGCAGCACAGATGCTCGGATGCCCGTGGCAGGTCCACAACCCAGCACTGGTACCAGCACTGGTACCAGCACAGGCACTGGACCCTCATCTATAATCCACTGAAGGATTATGAGGTTTGCATCTCCCCTAAGCTAATTCACCTCATGTGATAAACACCTGCGAAAGGCAGCCCTCCGCTGTACAACCAGGGGCAACAGTCCCCACCCTGATTTTAGAATTTGTCCATGTTTAATTTTCTTATTTAAGTACTTCTACACATTTAATTCATTGGGTTGTTTGATAAACAGTAGAAAATAAGATCTAAGAAAATTTGTGAATTTTTACATTAAAACCTGCAGTAAGATTTCATTTCAAATTGGGCTTAAGGAAAGTAAATTACATTTTGGCCAAAGGCCAAGTTCTGAATTTCTAATTAACTTAATCAAACTTTTTCATAGTCCAACCCTTGATAATTTATATAACCAATTTCACTGAAAAGGCAGCTAGAGTGAGCCCTGCACCAAATCAGACAGAAATAACTTGCAAGTTCAAAGGATTTGTTCTCATTAACCCTAGAGAAAATGAGTTCAGCAATGAGCTGAATGGTAGTAGCAGGTAGTAGCTCAAAAAATGTGCTTTAAAAGGTTGAGTAAACACTGGGTTGTAGATTTTACCAGAGATAGGCAAGTAATGTTGATCATACACATTAAAAAAAAATGCATTTTACATTAAAACCAAGAAGTGACCAGCATACAAGAGAATTCAAGCATGTAAGAATTTGTATCTTTTAATAGACCAACTAAACTGACTGGAGCTGAAATAAATGGACCGGCATGCCTAAAACCTTGCCTATTTTTATCAGTCTTACCAGCTGGTCTGCTGAAAGATATGGCCAGTCCTTATGAACTCCTTTAATACCTTTAGACTAGCATGGCAATAACAAAATACCACGTCATTAATGTATACAAGGAATCCACATTTAGGCTTTCAGAAAGCCTGTTATTACCGACTTTATTGGGAGGATAACTGTTTTATTTCCAGCTAAACAGCCAGGCTGCCTGTAGAAGCAGTCACTGGGAAGAAATTAATGAAAACATCCATTGCAGAAACAATTAAGTTAAAGTTAAATAACTCAAGACCATCACACTCAGGGGAAATGGCATGTGCTGGCCTGACTCAGTCCCAGAGGGCTGGAATAGGATAAATTGTCTGCCCTGTCCTGGAGAGGTCACCTGCTGCTCGTCCTGCTCCCAAACAACAACCCAGGGCACCTGCTGGGTCAGGTTTTGTGGCAGATTTTGCTCTGCCGCACACTCTACCAGCTGAAACCTGTGTCCAAACTATTTATTGTTTTACTACAGAATATTCTGCTTTCTTTTTTGGGTTTGTTTTTTTTTTTTTTGGGGGGGGGGGGGCCCCCCCCCTTTTTTTTTTTCCTTTTCTTTATCAAGTGGGAAATCCTTACCATCATCTTACAGATCAAGAGCCTTGCCAAGGCATGCTGATAGCCCTCACTTCCAGGCTGCAAAACAAGCAAGTCCCAAAGGACGTGATGGAGAGAGGCTCAGCACCCAAGGGGGGTCTGGTGTGCACAACAGCGAGAGCAGGAAATTAGAAATTAGGGCCAACACATATGCAGAAGTGAATCTGGCTTGTTTAGCTGACAGCTAAGGAGTGCGATGCACCTATGAAACAGGGCTATTCTGGTGACCTTTAGCAGCTACTAATTAAGCTTTTGTTCTGCACAGGAACCAGAGCGTGATTTACCGCATTAGCTACATGCACTCTGATGCACGTACATGTTTCACCATATAAATATATTCAGTGATGTATTGAACCTAATGGCTCCTCATATTCCTGCGAATCACTCTTGATGGTCTCAACATGAGTTTTGCCTGCATTAACTACGGGCACAGGGAGCAAGCAGAGCTACTGCAAGCAGGAAAGCGTCTTACGAGAGCCCTCACGAACAAAACAAACATCTTTTGGATCAGTAGTAAGAGTAATGGTGCCGTGTTAGCTGCATCAGTCCTCTCTGCCTGAAGATCCCCCCAAGGAAGCAATGGCATTTCCAGTCCCGGATATCTAATGGGAGAGAATGTGAATAGTGAAACCTGGCTAAATTTATCAAGTTAGTTGCAAGGATATAACTATCAAAACTGTAAATTACACCTTTGATTCAAGAGGAAAAACTCTTATAAATGAAGGGAACTTGGCAAAATTAGTTTAGATAAGCTTAGGACATGGGAACAGACAGATGATCGGAATTTCTTTAGCTATTGGGTGCAAAATTAGTAGCAATTTGCATCCTGGACAAAGAGGGGGTGGTAAAAAATAATGAAGAAAAGCTCCAGACTAACTGGATAATTAAATGTCTCTCAATGGATACTAGCAGTAAGCAGAGAGAACGCAAAGAAAGAGGAAAAGAAACAATCCCAAAGAAAGCTGTGTCTTAAAAGTTGAGAAACAATGTTGTAAGTGAAAATAGCACAAGTCAAACTGAATTAGAGTCTGCAAAGGAAATTAAAGCAACTAGTTAAAGTGACAAAATGTTTTCTCTATATAAATAACACAAAAACAATAGAAGAAAAAGGGTCACTATGGGTGGCACCAGGATTAAAGATAATCCAAGTACACTCCGAACGGTACAATACTTTGCTTCAGGTTTCAAGCGGAAAGGGGGCAAAGGCAGGATAACCAATGGGAACACATATATTAAACTGAAGCTGATTACATCAAGGGCTGAAATAAAACTCAGATCAATGACAAAGGTCCAAGAAGTGTCCTGAATCCAAACAATTGTGACATCTAAGACTTCAGGTTATATTTTTCTTGTGGAAAGCATCAAGGTAAGCTGTGCACAGGCTGCTGATGAGTCTCATCTTGCTTTGTGGCACACAACATCAGGGTCTTTTGAAACTGGAATAGAACAGAATATTTGCTATAATGCCACGAAATCGTGCATCCAGCTGGGAAGATGGTGATCAGAATTGTAAAGGACATAAGAAATTGGTCATCAGGAAGTCTCCCACAGTTTTTACCAATAATAGGACTATTAAACCAGGATCACCATTGGAATTGCTCCAGAATAGGTCTCCAGACCAATTTAATGTAATATTTTCAGTATGCAAAGCAGGAGGATTCTGAGTAAAATCACTGATGATATGAAGCAAGGAAGTACCGTTAATGAAGGAAAATGAAATATCACACAGGGAAAGTGGAACGACTCTGAAGACCGGAGCACTAGGACCAAGATGGAACTTCATGGTGCAGAGAATGAGCAAGTTCATAAGAAAAGGAAGGGGAAAAAACTAATTCTGCAGTTAGCTGGGAGCTCTTTGGTTAGAAAAACAGAGGCTTTGGAAAGAGATACTCAAATGCACCACAGGGTGAAGGTAACCGACAGGAAGCAGAAAAAGCAAATTCAATGTTAAAACATATCCAGCAAGATACATTCAACAGAAGATATTCATGCTGTTGTACAAGTCCCTGATGTGACCTCACCTGAAATGTCAGAGAAATTATTTCCAGAAAAGATGCAGAGAACTGTAACGATGATCATTGAAGCAATGGAGAACATATATTACAAGGGAAGACTAAAAGAGGACAGTTTGTTTGACCTAGCAAAATGCAAACTGAGAGGAGAAGGGCTATTTTAAGAACAATACTGGCACAAAATCAAATGGGAATAACACAGGATTGATTTTAGTCTGGAAATCTAGCATCGTCTTCAATGCTTCTCTCTTACAAGAGTAAAAGCAAGACGTTACAAGACAAAACCTGGTCCCTTTGCAAGAAGTCCACAGGAAAATCTTGGCACTGGGAGGGCTTTGACCAGCTGAGTCTCGGTCACCCACCTGCACGCACCAGGGTTTGGGCTCACAGCAAAGCCCCATCATCAGCTACAATCATCTGCAGGCAGCAAGACGTGCTGTCCCCATCATCTCCAGCAAACCAGGAGCATAAGCGTGGTTCCTCCACGGCTTTATAAACAAAGTTTGTAGTAGAGGGCTTAAGTTAGCCCTGTGTAACTGAATCCAGGTGAATAATATTTTAAAAACCCACAATGGAACAAGGAGGAAACAAGAAATTTTCCACAAGATTGTCAGGAATAAACATTGAGAATGATGGGGGGAGCAACTGGCCTGCTGTGAAAGTCAAGCCAACCCGAAACCAAATCCAAACCTGCAGCTAAGACAAACCAATTGGACTACACTGATCTGGAGCCCAGAAAAAAGCCTTTATTTTCTTCAGCGAGTGTTTCAGGGGACAGATTCTTGGTGTAAGCTAAAGATTTAAACCATATTTGGCATCCACTTTTCTTCTGCATGGCCCAAAGATAAACAATTCAACTGGTTTGTTTGATTTAGGAGGAACAAAATAACACTACTGTTAAATATTTTAGGTGAGATTTCACACAGTTACCTTTGTGTCCAACACTTGTTATTCCAGATAACATCCTGCTTGGATCAAGAAAATATTCCAATTAAATTCAAAACTGTATCAAGCACCCTGCTACTCATCAAGATGAATATTTGCACAATATTGAGCTTCACATTCATTGGAGTTTGGCCACTGGAAACAGCGAACCAGCTTGCATTTTTTTTCCCCCTTGTCTCAATTTCTGATAACATTTTGCAGCTTCTCAGTCTAGTCAAACTTCATATTCACTGTGAAAGTCACGTTCGACTTATCTGATGGCCAACAGCCCCAGCCCCATAGCCTAGCAGACCAGCACAGCCCATTCAAACAGGAATCTACCCCACCACTGGCTGCGAGCAAGTGGTTCCTCAGAGGATGACATACTTCCTAATTCCTTCCAGTGAAGCACATCTGTGATTCAAAAATAACGTTATAGCATGGAAAATCTATGCTTCCTCCTGTCTGACCCTAAACCAGGTGAGCCCAGCTGTGGCTGAAGGAAAATTGAATAAAATACTAGCTTGCAAGTGTTGCATTAGTCCTATTAGAGGTGACGCTAGTGGTATCATTTAGGAGACAAAAGGAAAAGGAAAAAAGCTAGTTTATGGGCTTGGAAGTTAGATTTCACCTGAAGGCCTGAGTTTGGAATTAGAAGTTGCTGAAGCCAAACTTTTCACTTCTGGTCCTCCAAGGGTGCTTCCTTTTAATTTTTGAGGTCCCAGATTAAAATGTCTTTGTCTGACTGCAGGTTCTGGCAGCCGAGCCCTGCCTCCTTCTCTAAAGCAACAGGTCATTAAAAAAATCCCCAGAAAATGGACATTTATTTTTGACGTTGCTCTTTGCTCATCAGGTCTTTCAAAGCAGAGTAACAGCAGCAGCAATGTCCCATGTTGGATTGCTGGCCTGTGCTGAAAATTAACCCCTTGCTGATCCTCCACTCCAGAGAAGCTCATGAGTAAATTAATAATCCTGCCATCAAAACTGGATTTGAACAATAAGCAACAAATGATGGGTGATGACAAGGGGGCACAAACAGAATGATAAAGATAAACTATAGAAACCAGCCAGCCAACCTACGTAATTTCTGCAACAAGAGTCCGAATGCAACTTGCACACGAAGATGAATTTAGAGACTGCATCATACCTTTAGTTCTGGCACAAATGTTTCACTTGCAAATGCCATATTCATTCCAGTCTCTTGTATGGGATATTTACAAGTGATACATGTTCGAAATGAGGGAATTATAATCTATTACCCATATTTTTATTTCTAACACTTCTATAAGTGTTACTAAGTATTTTTAAATGCATCCAGCTATAAAATTTATTCAAGTACCTCTGACAGAAGTGAGATTTACTGAGAATAATCATTAGTTTCACTGACATAATTCATGGATATAATTCAAAAGTGTCTGCAAAGAATACTTAGGCATCTTTTAGTAAGAAAATATTCAGGGACATGGCTTGGTTCCTCTCTGCTGACTAAATTACTGTCAAAATAACGGACACTTCTGAGATCTGAGAAGATGAGAAAGCCAAAATTTCTCCAAAATCAGAGCTCTTTGTTAGATTTCTTTTACAGTCCTGAGGAAGTTGGGGACTTACTTTTCAAAGAAAGAACGAAAAATCAAGTTAATACTACTACAAATGCAACTAAGATAAAAAATGCTCCTCTTGTTTCTTCTATGGCATTTGTACACCAGAAGAGGACTTTGTACAGGTCAGAGTCATCTGCAGGAGGGGAAAACGAGACTGAGAAGCACGGAGGTCACAGCCTGCTGTTTAACAAGTCTGGGATGCTATCCATCCATCATGTGAAGGGGTTTTAGCCCTGCTGTCCATCCAGGGGTCTGCATCCCTTTGCAGAGACGCAACGGGCTACGGCATTTTGCATCCTCCCCTTGCACATCCCTATGGAACACACTCGCTTGCAGAAATCACATGTGTCATTTTGAAACAGTCTATGGACTTTGCAAGAGTACTTTCTGTAAATTACTTTTAAAACATAGTCATTTTTTCGGTTCATTTGCCAAGTAATAATATTTATACAGTGCCGTTCATCAGAAGAGGTCAAATCACAGTTAACAAAAGACATTCAGATTGGCACTTCAGCTCCCTCCACCTCAAAAATAGAAGGAAAACCACAAACCAAAGGAAAGGAAATCTAGCAGGAAAGCACAAAGAAACCCATGTTTCTTTTCTGAGGGGGTATAAGCTGTACAAAGGTGCTCTGGGACTGAGAACCAATGTCCTAATCCAGCTCCAGGTGGACCCTCTCAGGTTGGTGTGCCCCACCACTCGCTGCTGTTCCTGCTCCAACATCTGATGAACCAAAGGCTCCTCCAGACAAAAGCAGCCAACATGCAATAAATCACCTATCACCAGAGCTGGTTATGGCAGATAAAAACAGCCATCCCCAAAACTGAGGCACGGCAGCAGGGTAGTAAAATACATCCTGCAAAGATACCTTCTTACATTGCCACCGCTCCTTGCAAAATTCACTTTTAAAGGCAGGCTAAATCCAATTTATTTACAACACAGTTAAGAGTTTTATCTAACAATGCACACATTCCAGTGGAGAAGATCTAAGCAGTCTGAAAGAAATCTGGTCACTGAAGACTGGCAGACTGTTAGGTCGTTTCAACTACAGCTACTACTGAGCTGTAATCAGATGTCCAGACAGCCACATCCAGCAGGAAAACTGCTTTATGGAGCCTACAAACGCTCTGCCTGTATGCAGCATCTCCTGCACTCTAATGATTTAGTAATCCAAAAATTTCATATTTTTAAAATTATTTCTTTTAAAATTATTTCTATATGACAGTGCAAGTTTAATGATCCATCCTATCCACTCCTTAGCATCTAATGTTATAGGAAGCCATGTGCTTAATGCGGTATTGGAGATTCCCTTAGAGATTTCCCATCCAAATATTGACCCAATCCTGTGTCTAAAATCCAAGGAGATCAGCAGCCGAGGAAACTTTGGGGTTTAGTTAACAAAAGTGCACTGACACCATCTACCCTAACCTTCTGATCCTCCAAGGCAGGAGGTTTTCATTCATTTTGCTCCCTTCTGAAAGTGCAGTAGCAGCTGGTTTAGGTTAGGAATAAGCTCTCTTAAAATGTCTTCTTGGAGAGAGCCTCCACTTTCAAATTCTCACATACAATCTCTGCACATACTTTCTCAGTCGTGCCGTCTTTTCCAGCTTGGATTAATTAAAAAAAAAAAAAAAATCACAACACAACTANGGGGGAGGGTTTGTGGGTTGTTTTTTTTTTTAAATAAAAACTTTTGACTGTTCGATAAATAAAACAAGGGAAGGGATTGGGTGCTGCCATGCCAGCCATTTGTCTCATCAATAAACTTACACAAGTGACTGTTAGCAAGTGAAAAATGAAGGCAATTGTTTGACAGGGATCTCATGCATTTTATATTGAAGTAAATTGTATCCAGAAATATGAAAGATAGGTTTTGCCATACACCCTGGCTCCAGGGAGTTAAAAGCTTGTTTCTATAGGGCAAGACAGCAGTGACTGGGCAAGAGATGACCTCGCAGGAAAGCCTGATGGACTGCTGTTCAGACTTCACCTTGCACCACCATCATGTCGGCGAATCTTTTCCAGGGTCCTGCACCAGCTGCTCATAGTCTCTATTCAGCTGCCATCCTCCCCTTCCCTCCTCAAACCACATCACTGCAGTTCCTCCACTGGCAAACTGAAAATATAATAAAGTTTTAAAACCACTAAACTTACAAGAGCTCAGTGACAAGCAAAGATCCGTCATCAAAGCACTTCAAAGCTTGACTCCCTGTACACAGGCGCTGGAAGGTCCTCCTGCACACACACACTGAAATATTAATTTTTCCCCTACTGTTCCTTTGAGTTTCATCTTTTCCAGTGCTGGCACGGCTGCGCCAGTGGTTTGCTACTCTCCAAACACCAAATACACATATTGGAAACTCTTTTAATTAGTCAGAAGCTCTGGTCTCTGAGCGCCCAAAGCTGCCGTGCTTTGGCTTTGGGGAGCGGAGCACTCGTGCCTCCGTGGAAAGGCAGCAGCAACTGCGAGAAAGAGGAGGAACTGGAGACCTGACAGCTCTGCCTGATGGGCAGCCGCTTAACAGGTCCCACATTTTTTAAATGAATAATTGAATTTAAATTACTTCTAATGCTGAAATTAATTTAACCTATTTAAACTCAGCGTGTTGTCACAAGTTGCAGGAGTACGGCTTGCCGCCGCCCCGAGTGTATTAATAGCAATTCCTGAAACTATTAATAACTGAAGCCCAGCAGCTGATCTGCGTCCTCCGCCCGGGGGTCTCCAAGCACCAGCAAACCCCCGTGTCTCCTTCCAGCAGGAGGTACACGAGCACCAGCAGGTCCAGCTGATGATGGGGAAGAAGAGCAAAAAAGATGCAGAAAAGCCTGGCTGTGGTCAGCCAGGGAGGCTGCGATGGTCCTGGGCGCGGAGCCCACAGCCCCCTCCTCTAATCTTTGATCTCACAGAGGCTGGAGGAAACTTTCCTTCAGGATGGGAAACTTTGTGATCTCATTGGGGTAAGGACTACTCATCTCTTCTTCATACATGGAAGCAAGTACAGTATTCAAAGTTGAAAAAACAAGAACTTTTTTTAAAAATGAGCACTGGAAAGCCCCCCAATCATTTTGTACCAGTGGTAAGACCCAAAACTTTCTGTTGTTGGGTGGCAGAGTGGGATGAGAAAAAACTTCATTACAAGATGAAAGGTTTCACACTTCTCCCTCCAGCTAAACTCCGCTTTACTCTGAGCATTCTAAGGGGGTGTCAGCTCCCTCTGTCCCACTTACCCCATGGCAAATCCTTTGAGCAGCTACAGTAAAAAAAGGGAGGTGAATGCCCCAATTTGGAAAGTATTTTTTAAAACCTCCTCCAAATAAGTTTGTCATATGAAATGATAAATAAATCAGAAGCCAACTTTGCTTCTGTCATCCCTGCTGGAGGCAGCAGATGGGAAGACCCTCAAAATACCATTACTGTAAGTAGTATGTTAAAACATGAGGTTTGGCTTGGGGCAATAAAACCAGATCACCCTGACAAAGAAAGATTAATAACTTCAGCTGCACCCCATTATTCGCTTGAGCAGGTAAATGCAAACACATCTCCTAAAGCAGAAATCCATTGCTATCAACATCTTATACATACACACTTACTTTTTTAATTTATGAAGCAGAAAAGAGTCAAAGATCAGTGGAATTTATTTTTCAAAACAAATGCCAAAAAAATTCACAATGCCACAGGCTTTCATGCTTCCTGCAGACTAAGTCAGCTTCAGCCAACTGGTAGCAGAGTGGCAAAGAGTGGGAAGTCAGCTGAATACACCAACAGATTCACAACTTCAAATTTTACCCGGAATGTCGCAAAATTTGGAGTTTTACTAAAATCCATAATTATGAGCACAAGCAAGCAGACGAAAAAATTCACCTTTCATTTAACATTCAAAAGCCTGGTTTACACCTTACTTTGTAGACAGAAGGGAAAAACCTGTGCCCACCGGAGCCAGAGGGTAAAGCTTTCCCCAGTGAAATGCTCGCTGGTCCCAAAGGATTAGAAATCTTCTTTTTTGAGGCTGCAGCTGGCAGCACAGACCGACTCACAGCCCACCCCACCGGGGCTGGGGAAGCACCGTGTCTGCAGGGGTGACGTGGGCTGCTCTGCAGAAACACCCCCAGCCCAGGCTAGCGCAGAGCCAGCAGCCGGGCAGCACCCAGCACCCACGCCGGTGCCCCCGGGGGATCTCTCCCGAAGCAGCTCACAAGCCATCCTCTAGCCGTTGAGAGCAGTGAAGTTGGAAACCACCTTTCTCAACAGTTCCTGCATACTTTTGAGAGGTTTTCTGTGCTCTGCAAGGAAGACACCAGAACCTCAAAGGAGACTGAATGTGCAATACACTCTCTGCACATTGTATACATGGATATTTAAGACTAAGCTATATCCAAATAATTCCCTATTTAATTATCATACATAGTGTTAGTAATTATATTATAATATTAATTATATATAAGAATACATTTTTCCTATTATGTCATGAACAACAAATATCACAGAGGAAAGCCCACTACAACCTCATGCAGGTCCCAGGAAGTTCATAGCCTCATTCCAGCACCTGCTGCACAAGCGTCCACATACAAAACCAAAATCCACCGCCGCTCTCAGGAGGCAGCTGAGGACAGCTCTGTCTCAGGCACCTGCCTGATTTTGCAGACTGCCAGCACTGCCTCCTGGGCAATGCCATCAGCCCCAAATGGACCTCAAGTGGAAATGACCAAAACATCAAGAAAATTGACATTTTAGATGCATTCAGACTTCAGAAACTTGCCCTCACCTCTTTCCTTCTAGTCCTGGCCCAGGTATGAGAAACATTAGCAAAATAACAATGGTTGCATTTGTCTGATGCAAGGAAAAATTCGGACTTACAAACAATTATTTTAATAGTTTGCTCTAGCAACACATGCAACCGCTTGTCATTTATTTCTGTCACTATCTGCAGAGGACAAGACTGTTCCCATTTCTCTTTCAGCCACTTCCCTCCCAGGGGAGCTTTGACAAGTTTTTATAAACACTGCACAGACACTCACTCAGTACAAAAAGATAGCGGTTCTCCAACTCAGGCTACCCAAAATCCCTTGGATGGCAGCATTTTGGGCTTCTTTCTCCTTCAGGCTTGATCTGAAACACCAGCGTTGGTGTCAAAACCCTGCACAGGCTGCCTGTGAGCCCTGGGGCTTTGCGCTGATCGTGTAAAACCCGAGGGTCTGGCAGGAGCCATCTGCGCTGCTGGCAGCTGGCCTGGGCTCGTGGCGATTCCCGGTGTCGGCAGCAGCATCCCGAGCACAGCCTGGGATGCCCTTGCTCCTAACTCAATAGGATGTCGCAATGACTCAAATATTATGTTTCATTACAACATGTTTTTCAGCAGAGGCAGTTTTATATACATACATATGCTCACACATACAGGCATGCGTGTGTGTATATATAGATATGCATACACATTTATATATGTATATAATGTGTGTTATTCAGTGAAACAGTGCGCAGCAGGTGGCTGGTTCACGGTCAAGGCCACTACACCACACTTGCTGCTCCCAGCCCCACATGCCAAGGCTGGGCTGCCATACCCAGAAATGATGAGCTATTTTGAGTGCCAAGCTTTGCTTTCCTTTCATCTGCCTTTTGGGCTTCTCATATTCACATTTTCGAGACTTCTTGTGAAATACAAATACGTATTTTTTGCAGCCAGTCCGACCACGAGCACACACAGCCCAGCTGGGCTTTTGCTGGGATCAGTTAGGTATTTGTCACCTAATCAAATGACATACTTTCATCTGGGGTTGCAGCTTCCCAACTGGTATAAATTGATTTATGTCTACACATCTGAAATGGGCAGAGGACAGCCTCACTCCCTACCCTGGGCCGTTTGATCTCGACTCCTCCTTTGGGGCAGAATCAGCTTTTAACATGGCCACTAATCTATGGGGAAAAAAAATATTATTTGCAAAAAAATATTTATTGCAAAAACGCTCACAGATGCAAGTTATTGTATGGCTCTTTCTGTACAAGCATTGGTAGCTGGTGGCATTACAGCTCAGAGGACAGGAGCGACAGAGGAAGACAACTGCATCATCTCCTGTGAGGCCAGGTAAAGTCCTTAGTTCCAAGACAGAGCGTCTGAGTGCCCTGTAAGGGCTTGTCATCTGCTGGACATCGGACTAGAGGATCTAATAGTCTCAATGATGGCTTGAAGCTCAACCTCTTACTGAACAATTTCTCTCCTCCCTAACCTGTACCTCCTCTCCATCACCATAGGGCACCACAAGAATGTGTGGTCTGGCCCCAAGTCTCTTGCAGAACCTTGTTTCTTCTCTTGGGCCCTCTTCTTCATAAACTTGGACAGTCACCCAGTGAAAAAGTGAATGAGGACACCAATATGCTCATTAAATTGCATTTTGCTCCCATTCTGCAAAAGTTATGACTGGCAGCACATATGCAAGTCAAGACAATCAGCTCGCTCTGTCTTCCAGCAATACTATCTTCCTGTCCAAATCATCACTAAACTGATTTCCTATTGTAATTAAAGATGCTGCCAGCGAATATTACTGCAGACTCCAAAAGATTTCAGGTATTTTAGAGGCTAGAGTTGGTTTGATGTCTATGCTCTGATTCAGTCCATTTTTCGGTAGTCATTTAAAGCCAGACTTTACCCATCTTGGTTTCCTTTCCAAACCTTAGCCTCCTTAACTATTCATCTCATAGAACAGAATCATAGAATCGCTTAGGTTGGAAAAGACCCTTCAGATCATTAAGTCCAACCATTAACCCAGCACTGCCAAGTCCACCACTAAACCGTGTCCCCAAGTTCCACATCTACACGTCTTTTAAATACCTCCAGGGACTCAACCACTTCCCTGGGCAGCCTGTTTCAATGCTTGAGTTGTTTCATATGATATTCATGCATTTCAGCTGAGTTTAGTGATGTCCCAGAGATCAGGGCAGAAATCTGACCCTCAAATTCCTGAATTTGAGGAGAAGGATTTAATTCTTTCCCATGTTAAAAATACCTTTAACTGGAAACCCATCTTCCTTGTGTGCTAATGAGTCTACTTGCAACTCCTTCTTGGCTAAGGCTCCTTCCAGTTTAACATTTTCTGCCAAACTAGCTCTCTCCTGACAGCTACTAATTTAGAACTGTTTTGTCTTAACTCGTATTTCTACTCAATTGACCTCATGGGCTTCTTTCTCAGTAATTCCACAGAAAATGTGCTCAGTGTGCAATTCCCAAGTTTGCTTTTTTTGTTTATTTATTTTTAACTTCTCAGTGCTGCAGACTCTAGTCTGGAACACAAAAATTATTCCTGGGCTTTTTTTGCTATGTCTATTATCCAGAGTGTCATCACTGCAAGTACTTTGCTAACTGAAATATCACTCATAATTTGTATCAAAGCACAGGAGAAAAAAAAAAAAAAAAAGGAAAAATATCTGTTTGCTCTCCCACAGGTGCCCTGCAATGACAACAGGCTGAACTGGCATGCACCAAAAAAATTGAGAAATAGCTGTTGTTCACAGCTTTCAATACACATATATTACAATTACATTACAAAATACAATATATTAATTACTCTTTCAGCTCTAACCTTGTCAAGATATTCAGGTTACATTGCACAGATCTGAGATTGACTTCATTACAGAGAGCTTCTGACCTGGCCATCACCGAGCTGCATCCCTAGATAAAACATCCTTATCTAACAAAATTTAGGAAGGGTCAAGCCTGGGGTACCTGTGGGTAGGTTGCTCAGCACTGCTCAGGCCTTCTCTGTCCAGAACACCTGAAAATTAGCTGAAAGAGCAATGCATGAGTGATCCTGCATGCCTCATGATGATGTGCCACCTCCGGTTTGGGTTCCTTCTTCCTGTGAGGGAGAGCTTAGCCTAAGCTGGAGCTGGAACCTAACTGTGAAAACGGGGGAAATAATTCCCAGTTTGCAATAATGACGTATACCTAATGTTTGTAAGGAACTTCAAAAGGTGGTATGTGCTACAGATATCACAGCTCTAATTTCTCTTAGGTCCAAATACCATCAACTTCGTATTAACAAAGCTGTTGCGGATGTTTTATTTCAGATGTGCACAGTCTCTGTACCCGCTTTAATTGCCTACCAGACTTTGCCTAATTACAGACTTTCTTATTAAACTACATAGTATCTGACTTACCAAAATTCAAACTTTTTTTTGATAGAGAAACCAGGGTCAATTGGTCAGTGTGTATTCTCTCGCTGCCCTCTTTTTGAATACGGACCTGGTGGCTCAGTCTTACCATGGAGAAGCCTTCAAGTCAGAGCATGGCCTCAGGAGACAAGTATTTTAATTCCTAACTATTATAGTACCACAGGGAGATCTTAACATACCTGGGGGTTTGGTGACCTCGGTAAAGATCATATTCCAAATTGTGCATCCTGGCATGCTAGTTATGAAATTCATGGCATAAATGTTTGGAAGATGCTCAGCTGGGAGCTACAGAACCTTACACTGTTAAGCAGGATCAAGTGCAGGGAATAACCAACCATTAATTGATGGATTACTAATACCCTAGAAAAAAAATTCTCAATTCCTTTTGAAATACACATGCAAACAGTGCCTGGCATGGTTTATCAACATATGATGACAAATGAAGGCTTGTCAACTGTTTCTGAGCTGAAGCATGATGCCGTGGGCATGGTTTGAAGCATCGCTTCTTCCTCAAACCCCAAACCAACCAGGATCTCCCAGGACAACCTGGGAATCAGCTCAGAGAAGTTTGGTACCTGTGAAGACTGGTCTCTATCTTGCACTTCTCAAGAGAAAGAAGTAGTTCTCCATTGAACAGAGTAATTTAGTTAAACTTTTCCATTTTTTAATATTGCTATTTAAATACAGTAACTAGAGCCTTCATTTTTATGGATGTCAGGAGAAACATAAGTTACAAGTTATATGCAAACCACAGAGGAAGTATTTTAATTTCCAACATGCAGCATTTCTCCTAACCTGAAATAACAATTTTAGCTTGTTTGTGCTCCCAGAAGCCATGAAGTCTGCAGGGCTCTGAAACATTAATTTACCAGGAGGTGTGAGGGAAGTAACACAGCATACCCTCTGTATCTGCTACGTCTCTGAAATTAAGAGGTTCTCCTCTAGGGAAGGTGCTTTAATGATCTCTCCATTTTTTATTAATGAACTTTAGGAATGTCTCTTTATGCTGTATTTCAGTTTTTAAAAATCAGATTACTAAGTAATGTCAAGCACCACAAAGTATATTCCTATTCTCAAGAGCAGAGAGTTGCCTGGTGAGGTTCTCCATCAAGTTTCTCCAATTAACAAGGATGTTAGCCATTAAGAAAAAACATAGCCCTGAAAACATAGGCTAGTGTCTGCAACTCAGGCTGGTTTCTCTCTGACTCCTGTACCATCAACCACAAACATGCTCAGCCCTGGTTAGCAATTTGCTGGCGCACAAGCCTAAAGCTAACCCAGCTCTTCCTTCCGCGTTGCAATACAGCAACACGAACGTCAGCCCACAGAGTACGAATGTGTCATCCAAGCACAGGAGAAAAATTTTTTGTTTTTTGGGGTTTTGGTTTTTGGTTTTTTTTTGTTTTTTTTTTTTTTACACTACTGCCACAGAAGCTGCGTTGGGAGGACAAAGACAAATGGAGACTTTGCTCATCGTCATTTAGTTATTGGTAACCCTTCATCCTGTCATCAGTTCAAGTTTTGGGGGAAAAGAAATGTAATAGCTATTGGATGCTGATTTGATCAGTGGTGTCTGGAGTCTGGTGGTCCTCAGTTCTCCCCCTCCCAGGAACCAGGACTGCTGCTAAATGGCCCTCCAGTGAACACGTACAGGGAAAATATATGTCTGTATGCCACGAGACCTCTTAGGGACACACTTGCTCTTCCCAACCAGAGATAAGGCACATTAATTGGAGGGTACACACAGGACTTCTCTCAGGCTATCTGGTACCTTTCACCAACACTTAAAATAATAAATTCCAGAGTTTGATGAATGTCACAGCTACTGTTTGATTTTTCTTTTTTTTCCCCTCCCCTCACCCTAACTATTCAGGTCTTAATTATACCCCAGCAGTTAGTCACCACCAAAACAGCAACAGCAAAGACACAAAGAGCACATAAACATGGGTCTACCCATAAAAATGGAAACACAAATTGTGTTGCCTTGTAACGACTCCAGGCAGAAGAAGTGGTGTGAAAAGCAGAGGAAAAGAACCCAGCCATGCTCAGCTGCACAGTTACTTTGCTGGCCTTTCACCTGGGGAAATGTCAGTTTAATTTTCACTTACAGCCCAGGCAGGATGTAATTCGGTTTCCTTCTAGCCCCCACTGGACTTTTTTCCCCCCCTCTGTATCACAAAGTATGCATTCACGTAGCCATTAATACAACTGAAATCCTCAGAAATGCCACATAAAAGAAAAGGTTGGGATAGTCTAACATCTGCATTAACAGGGTTTTATGAGGTGCAGAAGAACCATCCCAGAATTGTCCTGTATGGGCCAGTTCAGTGGTCTGGCAAAAGTACAAGGACTCCTGGCAGATGGCTTTATTTTAGTGTAGGATGGGAACAGCTTCAGAGCCCATCACTGCAGTACATCCAAATATTCGCAGCATTCTAGCCATGCCCAAGAGTTAATTTTCAAAGGGGCAGGACTCAGGCTACAGTAAGGAAATGTGTTTTTCTATTCTCTGTTGTACAAGGCACAGGAAAGGACTAAATCTGCATTTAATTTAACCCCCCTAAATAAATAAATAAAAGCAACCCAGCATCTTTTGACCTCCCCTTTCCAAAGCTCTGCAGCGGCCAGAGGGAAGATATCACAGGAGCAGAGAGGAACCAGCTGCAGCTGCTACCAGCAAAACAAAAGAACCGCGGGGAAGGCTTTCCTGCACGCCCGAGAGGGGGAGGCTCGGGGAAGCCCTGCTCCCAGGTGGCTGTTGCATACGGCTGGGATGGAGGTGAGGTTTGTCCCGCTGTCGAGCAGGAGGTGGATGTAGCACAGCAAGAACTGCTTGTGCTGGAGGAGGGCGCACGCTGGGTGTGACATCTCCTCTCTTGTTCTTGCAGCAACAGGGAGTTTCTGCCTGCGGCATGCCGGCATCTTCCCTCTGCAAGCTTCTCCGAGCGCTCATCGGATCAGGAGCGCGAGCACTGTTGATGATAGAGCACGCTGGGGCCAGACCCATCCTGCTTCCAGGACTTCAAGGAGGCATCTCTCCACCATGCTGCGTTTTCTGGTTCACCCACCCCAAGTATTTGCAATTCAGCACAGCAGTACTGAGGTCCTGCTGATCTGCATTTTCACCACCTTTGAAAGCAGCGTTTGTCCCGAACTGGTTCTTAAAGGGCCGTGGGTCTGTAAGGTGCTCTAGCAACTGTTTCTTGCCTCTAAGTCTGTAAAAAAGGGCACCATCAGACTTGTATCACCATTATTAAGGGTAAAGAAAGACAGGAAAACAGACCAGCCTTTCGTGTGACTGTGAAACGTTTCAACTTGTCTTGCAGAAGAGCTGTGTAAGTGCAGGCTGGAGGCCGGGAGCAGCATCCTCGCCATGCACGCTTCTGCTGTTGCCTTGCAACTGCCTTCAGGAGTTTTTCCTGAGAGGTTTCCTTTATCGACTCTGGTGGTGTCGCCTGCCCACTAACTCCCCCACATCAAGACAATCCAAATTACACAAAGCAATTGGAGCCAAGGTTGGGGACAAGTTTTGCATCCCCCCCAGCACTGCCAGCAGCACAGGCCATGAAATGCAGGGGAGAGGGATGGGGCACCCCATGGCTGGACCCCACGAGGCTGAACTTGCATGACAGCCCAGCAACCTGACACAGAGATAACAACTACCTCCCTGATGAAGTCCCATGAAGGATTTAATAAAATTACTGCATTAGATCGTTGTTCCTGGATTGTCACAAATACACCTCCATGATGCAACCAAGTGGCCTTCAATTATTTTAAGTTTGCCAAAGCATGGGCTTCTACCACATCACTTAGACACACAGGTATCTCACCTGAAATGCCGAAATCTGGGGGAAAACTGTACTGGCTGGCAAGGGCAGATTTCAAACCTAGATTTCGCCTTTACCCACAAGCTGGCTACAAAGTCCAGTCTCCTCGGAAGTGCAGAAATTAATTACCTGCATTGCAAGCACACATATTATTATATTTGTTTACCTTATTCTCTGGTCTTGTGAGACTGTTATGCTTTGTTAGCATAACACAAGTATTTTGTAACACAGAACTGAAATTTAGGCAAGAATTACCTTCCCTGCCCTTTAATTTATACCAAACTCAGAGTAGATTTAATTAACACAACAATTTTGAGCATAATTTAAAACCGCAAGAAACTTTAATTTTAAAAATTGATTTTTATCTAGTTCCAGCTATTTTCCTGAATACAGCCTGATGCTTGTTAGCTGGTGTAGCAATGAGTATATAGTAATTTAGCCTTCATGTTAAATTTGATACTTTTTTGCTACCTAGAGAACACAAAATATTCTCTAAGTGTTGTCAAGCAATTATAACCCAGATTCTTTTAGTCAGAAGCTATATTTGAAGTCCTATTTTATTTATTTTATATGCTTCATTATTCTAGGAAATACAGAATGGCATATATTTACTATTTAATTATTTTTGTCAAGCTGTCTTTGAGTTGAAATTGGAATTCAGTTGAAATTATATAAAACCAGCATTTTTATTTGCTTGTCATTTAAGTCAATCAAATTAAAATATTCTGGAAAGACAGATATAATGAATTATCAAAGCATATTTTGCATACAAAACTAAGCACCTTCTACAGTAGTTAGCAAGCTGACTCTTTCAGGTTAACATGTGATTTTTCAAATACATTTATGTGCCCTGAGATGCACATGAAGTACCTAACAGGAGTTCTTAAAGAACCTTAAAAAAGTGAATAGTAAAGTACCACTGAAATGAAGAGTTAAGTTCCCAGCCTCCACAGGTACCTACTGGGATTTTCAAAGACTTTTAGGTAACAAAATGGCTTTGAAAGTCTGACTCCAAGACTAGAGAGGTAGCAGAGTCCATCCTTCCCTATGTGTTTTCAATTGTAGACTGGAACAAACTTTCTTGTTTTTGTAATTCCTATCCTTTTGCTCAGTTTTGCATGAAGAAATCCAAATAAAACAAAAAACCCTCCCAAATGTTCAACTGAAAACAAAAGTGACAAAAGCAAAAGGTTGAGAGCATGGACTTTGAAAAAACACATTGGAAATACAATCAGAACTTCCCCCAGTACTCCTCATTTATAGAGGCTAAAACCCCCACAGATTTAGTAGATGTATGAAAGTACGTATGCAGTAAGCTTGAGCTGACTTCCAACGCTTAAGATAATTCTTATCACTTGAGAAATATTTTTAATGTCTTAAAACTCAAAGAGGTCTCGTTCACAGATTCTTCCACAGCAGTTATTTAAAATAGTCAATGTAAACTATAGCTTGAAACAGATTTTCAGAATTTCCAATTAAACAGGCATCCTCCACTACTAATTTTTTCTTCTAAATTTTTTTTAAAATCTCATTTAAAACCCCAAAGCATCCAGAAATGTTTATGGAAAGTTTTTCACATGTCTAAGACAGCTGCAAGACTTCCAGCTTCACACATAATTCAGTGCTTCCTGCAGCAGCTCAGACCAGCGTGCCTCGGATTTCTTGGCGGCTTTTCTCACCGATTGCTTTAACAAGGCTTGGAGGTACGAAAGGCTGATAAGGGGGATGTCTAGGAAAAATTAACAGCAAGGTGGGACTATGAGAGGCAGCTCCTCACCTCTGTTCCTCCCTTGGAGCACTCTGTGCTGGGCAGCTCAGGTATTTCAGCATCGGGGGGCTGGGGGCAGCCAGTAGATGGTAATTACAGCCGAGACATGAATGCAGAACATCCCGGTGCAGAGTGACCGAGCCAAGACAAACCCCAGCAATAGGCGGAGGAGAATATGCAACGAGGAAATAATTCCCCAGCCTGGAGTTTCACCTACCCCTCCCATCCCACGGGCCAGCAGCCCTCACCCCAAACTCCTGCGCCAGCGGAGAGGCGATGCCCCTGCCCTGGCATCGCAGCTCTCCCCTGGCACAGCATCCGCCGGAGCCCCTTCCCTGCGAACGGAGCAGGCGCGGAGAGAATGACTGGCTTGTGCTCTGGCTGGTAGCCAGACTTGCCACTTTTTCCCCCTAACAAGACAGACAGTTGACTGTAAATTGGCATAAAAATATACATATCTGCATAAATCCTGGGGCAGACCATGCATAGCTCATGCCTTCCCTTTCTAAAACGCAGTGCCTCCTCCTATGCAGAAATGGTTACGCGCATGCAATGAATAAATAAAAGATAACCCCATGACATATTCCAATAGGAGCCTCAACTTTCTTTAATAGCGATGAGATGAACAAAGAGGGAGGAAGGAGGAGGGCCCCTTAGTGCTATTTTCAGCCATTATTAACGAAGATCAAAAGGAACGGCAGACCCCTCCGAACGGTGCGATGCTGCAAGCCCAGCCAGAGCGGATGCTGGTGGGACGAGGTCGCACGCCTGGGTTCCCAGTGCTCTGCTGGGAACACCCTGCAGGCTCCAGAAACTCATGCAGCAGACTTAAAATTCGGTGAGGACAAAACAAGAAATCCAGTAACAGATGTCTAAAGAGAGAGAGGGGAAGGGATCTGTTTGGACTTGAGAATAAAGAAAATGAAGTATGCAAATCACCCCTCAATTTCATACAAAAACAGCCCTTTTAAGGTTTGAGCCAAGGAATAGAGAAAAACAAGGGTTTGCTTCAATTTGCTCATAAACCTGGAGGAAAGGACAGCACGAGACTTGGCTCATGTCACCAGGCACATCGTGCATCTTCACGAGAGCTGCCTGACGCACGCCCCACTCTGCACAACCCAGGCAGGGGTTCCTCCTGATGTGGGTAAGACCTGAAGAAGCCAAGCCACCCTGTGCAGAGGCTGAACCTAGTCAGGGTCAAGAAACAAACTTTTAGCTTCTGGCATTGCTACCGCCATCGCTCCATAAAAGACAACGAAGCTTTTTCCACAGCCTATTGCAAGAACAACCCAACACATGGCACAGACTGGCTCAGGGCTGAGTGCCTTTATCGGGTTCCCCAACCCTCTGCCGCTCCACAGGGTTTTGCTCTGGGAACGCTTTCTGGGTAAGCAAGCGCTGCCAGAGGATGTGCTTATTGCTGAATCCTCCCCTCGGCACAGCACGGTGGAAGGTGCGGAGCAGCTCCCGCGGGAAGCAGGAGAGCAGCAGCGTGCCCGACCACCGCTGGCAACCGAGGGCACCTCTCTGCTCCCTCCTGTTCATTCGGGCTGTGCTTTGCTCAGCCTGAAGCTCACATTTATGGATTTTGATTGTCAACCTTAAAATTCTACTCCCTGAAGTAAATTAACTGGAATATCAAGAGGTTTTTTTCTTTCTATTTAGAAAAATCTTGAATACAGCAGAAAAGCGCCAGCTTGTCTCCATGCTAACATCACCCCACACTCACCCCCCACCTGCGCCACTTTAAAAGTTCTGATTGAAGCCCTCCTCTGCCCTTGTATTGCTAGGGACATTTAAACTCACTATATCATTGCTAGATGTGGCACAAAGACATAGAAGAAATAAGAGACTCGATGCTGGAATGAATATAAAACTGTTAACAAACATCAGTCTCACCATTGCCTACTTCCACACGTGGAGAACAGAGCATGGACTCGGTGCGTTTGATTCGGTACCACACCGAGCTTCAAAGCACGCCACTGAAACCAGAAATTCGCCTGCCGTTCCCTGGTGATGTCATTCCAGGGCACGCAGAGGGATGCGATGTGGAGGCTGAAGGGTTAAACGAATTCTCCTATTCAGCCACCATCTGATGTGTGCACATTCAAAGTGCTAATTACGTCTAACAAAGACAATACACAAAGCCCTACACGATACTGTAGAAGACTTCAATACTGCCAGTACAGCTTATTAGGATCATTTTTTTGTGGGTTAAAATAGAGGACAAATATTCAAAGCCCGCACAGATATTTGTACGCAATGTCCCCAAGCACAGTGAAATCTGAATTAAGAGCAATTATCAGAAAGATATCGCGTGTTCTGTACTGCAAGTCTATTACCTTCCTCAAAGGTCCTTCAAGAACTAATGGAGAAAGGTGCAGGGATATTTAACCAACCATGACTTGGGGGCACCTCGGCTGGAAACTGGGATGGATGTAGCTAAAGCAAAAGAACAGGAGAGACATTTTCACAAGCAGTTTTGAGAGATCAGAGGAAAGGTTTGCATTGCTGAACAGCAAGGTTTCCCCATAGCAAAGGTGTCAGCCTCGTCTAAAACAGGGAGAGGTGGTACACAGCTGGGACACAACTCTCGCCTCTTTTTCCAGATTAACAAGGAAAATATAAGTCCATGTGTGGAAAAAGATGTAACACTGGAGTTCAGCATGCCAAAGTTGCTGAGGTTAAAGCGAGGACAACTGGGACCTGAGCCACGAGCCTTGTTCCTCCCGTGCAGGCGGTTGAGCATCAGCTGAGCAAGTCTGCAGCACTTGCACTGGGGTGGCTGGGGCAGAAAGGAGACAGGTGCTGAAAAAGGAAACAGTTGCTACAGTATATATATGCACGTGTATATATGCATATATACATGCATAATGGCAGCAACCCAGAGAACCAGGTCCAAGTCCAACCAGTAAGCAAGCGGTAGATTAGTACTGCTTTAATTATAGAACTTTCGGCTTTTTGATTTTTTTGGACTGTGTCTGCATTTTTATGTTTATGGAGTATAGATACCCAGGAGGCAAATCTCAAACTACCCGTGTTTCTTCTACTCGTTATTGCTTGGCATTGCAGAACCTGGGAGCCCAAGGCACCGTCATGCCCCAACACGCGGGTGTGCATTGCAGCGTCTGAGTAAGTCCCTCTAACAGTGGTGAAAGGCAGAATTAAAATGTGGGTTTGTACTTCTGGTGGCTTTTTGAACTGCTATACATTGCAGTGCTATTTATTAGCAAGGTTTCCTATGGAAACAACGTTTGTACAATCACACTTCTGCACATCCAAACTGCAGCTAAATTCAAAATACGGGTATAAACCTCAGGGAATTATGTCTCTACAAAGAGGAGGCATAAAAACTGGTGAAAAGCAGCGTTTGGGTAGATGTTGGTAGACAAATGCTGCCCCAACATATGGAAAAAGCAGCAAGAGTTAAGCCATTATAGCTCTGTCTGGTTGCCATCAACAGTCCCACCAGCATGAAGCGACCATGCAGACGGTCCATCAGGCCGCAGGGCATCCCCAGCACATGTAAGGGACACGAGGGACCCTACATGAGGGTTACTGCCATGGGAGCACCACGAATGGTTTAGAGACCAAAGGACTCAAACCCTGGGAAAGCATACTCCGTCTGGGCTGCTCATGCAATTATCTTCTATCTCTAGAAAAGCAATATTGCTAAACCAGAACAACTTTCACATGGCAAATGCAATACAGAGGGAAATCAGCAATACTGCTACAAGTCAGAAATTCATAGCTTCAGCTTCTGTCATGAACCTGCTGGAACAATAACGCGCCTCGATGATATGAATTACTAGCTGGGGATGGAGGAAATTTTGAAGAAATAAAGCAGGGGGGAACTTAACCAACTCTATAAATTTCAGTATACAAGTACTTTGTTTGGTCTTTAGAAAACAAGTTGCTAACACAAACAATATAGTCACCATTTGAAATAAGTTTCTCTACTAGTATTCAGTGCCACGCTTGCTGCAATGCCCCCTATTGCAAGCTTATAACGTTAGCAACGTTTCCGCGGTTGTTACGCATTAGGACAGAGCTTGTACAAGCTGTTGTATCACAAAATTGATAGGATTTTGAAAAAAGTTCCTGTTTGTAGTGCTGAACCACAGCAGGGACCCAGGGCTCACCTCGACCCGTTTGCCAGTATAGGGGGTTATTTAGTCCTCACTACAGGATGGATTTGGGGATGAGGGAAAGAGAGCCAACAGAAACATTCAAAGAACGTTCAAACTGTTCCTAAAGACACAAATAGAAAAAAGATTAACTTCTGCCACTTTGACAAGAATTATTTTATGCCATCTGGATGCCCAAGACTTTTTCTATGGGTGCTGTAATATTGGTGTAAATGCTATAGCTGGACTTTACAGGGCACAAAAATTACTCAGCACTTAGGTGTCTATCTTGAACATACATTCCACCTTTTTAATTGCCAAAATGCATCACATCTTTCCTGCTACAGGTGATATTTTCTTCTTAAAGCCAACAGAATATTTCATTTTAGCTTTATAATCTCACTGGTTTTCCCTACACTGGAGTCTAACATTACGGTGTGCTTTGCACAATTACCAGGATGGCAAAGTCAAGGTTTCCAGAGCTTGGAAATATGAAAGCCAGGCTCTCCTGCCCAAACTTAAATAAACCTTCTTGTACATATGAATTTTGTTGCAACCTTTCCGAGATGGCTCTTTCTTTCACAGGCTCTCTGCCTCCCTCAGTGCACTGAGGAGATGCTGCGCAGGCAGCAAGCAGAGATTCAACAGCCCATTCTGTTCTCACTGTTCAGTGTGTGGCCTTGTGCCTTATTTACTATAATTATTTCAACATCTGCTCTGAAGACAAAAATTTGTTTATTTCCTCAGAGGCTTTTCTATGGCACTCATTGCTATAGTGTTGAATGCTTTATAAAATATTAATGGATTTCTGTTCTTTTCCTTCTGTTATCATCTCCATTTTCCAGACGGGAAATTCTGGCCTGCATATTAAATTGTGAATTTGTTCACCAATTTGGGAGGAAGCAGCGGATCTCCCGCACACATGCAAACCGACTATGGTGTGTTTGCAAAACAAGCTCTGGCCAAGGGGCACGTGCAGGGCTTCTGGGTAGAGCCCTCGCTAGCCAGGATGAAGCAGAAGACCCATCCAACATCAAAAGGTGCAGCATTAAGCAATGCATTCAGAATCATACTGAAACGTTGGGATTAGACTGAGTTTTCCAAACAAAAGCAATACAGAAATAAGGATGACACTTCTTTACCTTCTTTGGTATCCACTTCTTGTGTTAGATGCCGTCCCACTTCTGCAAGAGGAGTTACAGAAACAGTATATTCCCAACATCTAGCCACCATTTCCCGTCATTTCAAGCCCTGCCATAAGGATCAGATCACACTTAGCATATCCCTACCCTTTGCAGTAACACCTTCCAATTTGAAGGTTGATGGCACGTACAAAAAGTCTTTATTGTAGATTAAGTATTCCCCATCTTTCTTTGCAAGTCCAATTTTCTAGCCCTCTGATCATTCCTGTTCTTCATCTCTAAGCTCTCTCACACCTGGTCCACATTTAACTTATTTGAATTGTGTGGTAACAAAAACAGCCCCCGATGATGAGCAGAGCAAGTTGACTTGAGGCATCACGCAGCCCCGTGCTGCACCACGCACAGCACCGCGGCCCGATGACGATGCCTCACAGGTACCTTACAGCCCACCCCAGCTCCCGGGCCCCGCTGTGCCGTGCTGCAACCTGGGCAGCTGTGCTGCGACCTTGCACGTGCGCAGCTAATTGGTCCTGTCTATATTTAGAAGTTTATTTGTGCCCTTATTGAATTACATTCTAATTTGTCCACTTTGTCGTCATCAATTTGAATTCTGATCCTGTCCTTTAACATCCTTGCAGCCCATCTCAGCTTTGTGCCATCTGCAAATTTAATAAGTGTACTCTCATTAATTAAAATAGTTGATGTCACTAGAACCAGGACAGGCCCTCATAGAACCGCACTCCATACACTCTTCCATTTTGACAGGAAATCATAATTAGTTTGCAGATATGGCTGTCTAACCAACTTTGTATCCATTCTGTAATTGCTTCATCAAGATGCAGAAAACACTAAGTTGGGAAAACTGTAACATTCCCATATGCAGCTACACTAAACATAAATAAAAACCCTAAATACATCCCATTACCACTTTTCCCCTGCCTGCAAAACTTGCTACCCAGCAACTGTCCTTCATGATATCTCAGAAATAACCACTGGCAGGGGAGATTGCTTGAGCTTCTTTTTTATATTTGAGTACACCAAGAAGTACATCAGCCCAGGGTAACAAAAAACCCCACATTCATCTAATATATTCTAGACTGTTCTTTCCCTATTCAAGCCGGAGATCCTCTTCTGCCGATGCTGTTTATTAATAATGATAGACACTGGACTGCAGCTGATCCTTTCAATAGTGGCAGATGCAGCAAAAAAAAAAATAGACATTTACTGCTGAATGATGCTTTCTTTGGTTTCTCTATTAAATACCGCATAGCCAACTAACTACTCATTACCTTTCGTAAGTCTGTGCTTCTAATCTTCTTTTCCTACAATATCTGTGCAGTAGGTTCCTGTTAGCCATCTGAAGCATGGCTGCAGCCATCTCAAAGCAGATCAACAAATAACTGGCAAGAGGAATATTGCTCATCAAGAGAGGAGTGAATGAAGGCCACTCTGGCAAGGGATGTTGAAAATTTCTAGTCTACAAAAGACAGCTTTTTGAGAAAAACCATACCTCAGGAGAAAACAGCACTCTGCTTTAGAAAGTATTTCACATAGGTTTCTAAGTACCAGTATGCCTGCACTGAATTTTGTTTTATTCTTTGCCTCAGCAGTTTTTGGACCTATGGCTTAAAGTGACTTCAACTGTTGCGGTTTTGAATCTTTAAGTACTAATTCACATGCTATATAACCGCTATACTTGTGACATGCCTAAGCTGTGTAACTAAGGGACATAATAACTTAGAATTACACCAAGTTTTTGACTCCACCACAAATGAGCCAGCTCAGTCACTTTTCCTAGCCCATTCCTGACTTCCCATTGTATTTACCTATACTGGAGAACCAACCTGTCCTGTCACCTCTAACACTAAGCAAGAAAAGTTGAACAAAAAGCTGAAATGTGGCTGTACTTTGAAAAGACCCTTGATTAAAAGAAGGAATACGAAATTTTTTTTAAGTCTTGACACACTGGGCAGGATAACCTCTCAGTCTGCAAGGAAAAGGTTCAGTTGTTCTCCCTTCCAGGCTTGCAAGCTCAAAAGAGGAGAATATAAACTGGCTAAGGATCATCAACAGCACAAAGTTCTGCAGCTGGTGTGGGTAACAATGCTAGTGATGATTCAGGAGTCAAGACAGATCCAGCTCTCTGCATCAAGCTTTAGCTTTTTAGGAGAAGGGAGGAAAAAAGAAAGTAAAACTGTGTTTTAAGCAGTGAAATCAGCAGGCTCTAGTTGTCAGCATTTTTGTTTGTTTTTAGTGCAAATTTAGTAGTTGTGAATATCTCAAGAAGTTGCTGGCATCTGGGAATTTCAGGCTAAGATGGAGCCGACGTGGCTGTTTTCGCTTCCTGCCGTGGTATCAGCAGCAGCGTGGCTGCAAGCTCTGAGCTCTTGCTCATGCTGCTTCCAGCAGAGACCATTCAGCTCCTGCTCCCCAGCCCCCTAAGAGGGAGCAAAGGCACAGACAGGCTCAGTCACTCAGGGTTTCACTAGCACAGCACCCACCCATTCCTATAAGCTCCATAAAGCTCACTGGAGCTCTATATGGGGAAAAGCAGTCATGCACAAGCTAGGAAATAAAAGGATGCCCCTTCCCACCAGCCCCTCAGCTGATGGGATGCTCCATGGGTCTGGAGAAGGGCCAAGAACGGCATAGGAAACAAGGAGAGGAGATGGAGGTGGGAATGATGCCCTGGGACTACCAAGCCCAAGCAGTCAGGAAATACAAAACTTCAAAAAGCATTTGGTTCTTTTTCCACACAGCTTCAGAGCCCCGAGGGTAACCTGAGCCGGGTCAGTACGCTCTTGCCCTCAAGGTTATGGAAAAACCCAAGCATTGCTTTTCTGCATGCTGATATTCCTCAGAGTCACATGCTTGCAGGAGCTGAGAATTTCAGAAAAAGTTGCCCAAGTCACAAAAAAGTTGCCAGAGTTGATACCTTTCATATCTTGAAAAAGGGCAGGAGTCAGCAGCAGGAGGGACAACACCATACGCAAGAAGAGGCGGAAAGCACAGGGCAGATCAGGGTACGAAGAGGTTGGGACATCAGCAGGAACACCATAAGAAACAAACTGCAGCACAGACACAGCCAA
This sequence comes from Pelecanoides urinatrix, assembly GCA_013400755.1. Taxonomy (NCBI): domain Eukaryota; kingdom Metazoa; phylum Chordata; class Aves; order Procellariiformes; family Procellariidae; genus Pelecanoides; species Pelecanoides urinatrix. Next base: position 114,125 of record VZTQ01008820.1, on the reverse strand, counting down.
GCTAGAGGAGACCTCAGTTCATAAACACCGTTCAAAGCATTTCATAGACTTAACACACCAGGGCCAGCGCAGGAGTAAAACCAGAGGGATTACGCACCTTCCAGGTCTGGACCAGCTGGTCCCACACCAGGCTCCCCTCCACTCCCAGTCCTGGCCTCCACGCAGGCAAAACCAGTTCAGGTGCTTCTGCTACCCTGATATAGGCATGTCCCTACAGCAATAATGAGAAACACACTCTCCCTGTGAGTCAGAAAGAGATTTAAAGAGGTTTTTTTTCACTGTGCACAGATTTTCTAGGGTCAAGTCATTCTCTTGGTTAGCAGGTGGAGGAATGCATTAAATCATTCAATGTAAGCTAAGCTGTCAGCATTGATCTGAACAGGCATGAAAATTTGAAATGCAGTTTTTACCCATCTTAAATGTATCATCTTTCATATAAACAAAAAGTGTTCCAAATCTTCTGGCACTAAAGCATACGGAGTAAAAACGAATTATGGCACCTCACACTGCAAAGTTAAAAAGGCAATTTTCTTAACATCCAATTTTCAGCACTCCGCAACTATGCTTAAATGCAGAGGGGTATAATGCTGTGAACCAAAGCCCAACGGTGCCTACATATCAGTCAAAGGAAAGACTTAAAATGCACAAAATAAATAGTAATGATTGCCAAACTCTTCAGGTTTTGCAGTTTACTAAACAGATGCACCAGGTAATTCAATTTAGTGGCTACAAAGAGTATAATAGCTTAATGCAGATTCATATTTAGCACAGTGGGTTAACCATAAAAATACAATTTATACTAATGGATATTCTAATCAGGGCAGATTCCAAAGGGGAGCTGACAATTTAGCCACTTCACTTTCTTACCGGTGCTATTTATTAATGATGCTGGATTGCAGCTCAAGCAGCAGGAAGACTGTTCTCTTGATTCAAACAGCAAGTAATAGTATTATGAGAGAAATAAATCACTCAGGAGTTTCTCAATACATTCACTGTTTCTACAATGCTGCCAAGAAAAACCTCCCTTTAAGAAGAATGGTATCTTTCTGACTGTAAGACTTGAGGGGACTTTCCTGGGCTATGAGGTCTAGTAATTCGCTATCATGGCTAACTAAAACTTCAGCCATAGGTTTCTCCTTTCCCTTGCTCCTGTTAGAAGATCACCCTAAAACCTCACTGATGATGTTTTAAAAAAAAAAAAAAAAGAAAAAGTCTAATTTCCTACACAAAGTTTATTTTTGACCTGTTAAAATTAGACCTGGCTTTAATTTGATGCATTTTTACCTGAAAACACACAGAGCTGGCATTTCCTCCGCATTATATCACTTTTGTAAGTTCACTAAACTTCCAGTGAAGATGTGAACAGAAGAGACACAGGTAGCAATACCTGCGTGGCAGCTAATGAAACCTGTTCATATCTAACTGAGTGCTAGAGCTCGGTGCTTTTGGGTGCTTTTCCATGCTTCTAGTGTAAGATGGTTTAGGGCAGCTGAAGGACCATAAGAAACAAATGGCAATAATCACCGCTTGCAAGAATCACAAGAAAAACTGAAAATGTTCACTTATGACCTGGGACTGCCACTGATTAACATCACCCAAGAACAAGCAGTTTCCAAATAACTGAGTGCCACATTCACCAAAAACAGGCAAATCTTGCTGGTTATGCTGAGAACCAGAAGGTTTTCTTACACTGTGTTATCTTCACTGGTTGGTCTCCAGATGACCAACCCATAATATCACTGAAAGCTTTAGAAAACCACACCTTGTGCCTTTCTCAAAGCCCTGTCCTTTGGAATAACCTGTAAAAAACAATTTTTAATTTTTTTTTTTTAAGTAAGAAAAAGCACAACCTTTATTAGTTTTCAAAGTCCCCATCCCCATGGGACAGGTGCGTGTTCCTCTGTCCCAGTTATGCAGTGGGATGAGACAGAGATGTAGTTGTAGGAAAAGACTATTATGGTGACCCCCAAAAGCTGAAAACTCAAAAGTCATGTAAAAAGAGGGGGTTTTTTTAGTTTAAAATTGCTGGTTTTTTCTCTAAGCCAGGCTCACGGTCTGCAGGCTCAGGTCATTTTTTAATGTTTTGGCTTCTGTAGTCAACAGAAGGACTAGGACGAGGGCACAGTGGCTTTGGTGCAGGAGGTGCCAGGCTCAAGAGGAGCAGTACGTCCCCACCATCCAGGAGCCCAAAACAGGGTCACAGTGTAAGAGTCTCATGAGACAGTGTCAGGGAGGTTTTGGAAGGAACCAGGACGACCCTGTGCATCTTTGGGCTTTTTCCCAATACACCATCCCTTCCAGGCACTAGAATTAACTCCTGACCCCCAATATTTTTAGACAAAACATCTCCATATGGCCAATTCCTAGAATTCAAGGACAATGAACCAGACTATAAAAATCATTACATTACCATTAAAATCTTAATGTCTTATTTATTTATTTATTCAGAAAAATTAATTTAATGTTCTCTTTACCTGCCCTTATAATTAATTAACTTATTACCTGCAGTACGCTTGTGTTCCTCCTTTTCAGAAAGAAAAGAGCAAGACTTTTCAGGTACAGGGCACCCCTGAAAACTGCTTAAGGAGGCTGAAAATAATGAGGTGTCAATGCTGGACTTCAAGGTTAACATACTATATGCATGTAGTACTTCATTCAAAAATCAATCAGGAAAGTGTTAGTGCCTTGTAAGAGAGATTTATTAACTTCTTGTAGCAGTGCTACCAGACTGGGGTAGTAACACAGTACCTAGAAGAAGAGGAAAGGGAGATGCTCATAAGCAAGATCTACAAGAGAGTAGGAATTTCTAATTCCCAAATTAGCAGATGTTTGATTTTGAAGCACTATTAAAACCTTAGGTAGCATGTGTATTTAATGTATCAGTAACATTATATTTTTAAAGAAAGAAGAATATCAGGTGACTACAGTAATAACATTTGGTCATTTGATCCCATTAGCAACACAATTAGAGGTTCTTTAGTGAGGGGTAACTTGTAAGGCCTAAAAAACATTAACTGAGACTCAAGGTATCACCTCCTACAGCTGCTCAGTGCCCATCTCATCCTTTCAGAAGTTGGCTGTTAGGGCATGCAGAGATTCTTTCTTACACTCACCATGCCTTAAACTGATAATAAAAGTTATCTATAACATTTTTTTTTTAAAAAGAACCAATCCAAAACAAAACAAAACAAAACAAAACAACCCAAACCAGAAAATAAAACCAACTAAGGCTTACATACTGGTGATAAAAGTAACTTTAAAATAATCTTTGCATTGTATCTCTGTGAATTTTTTTTGTGATAGCAGTATTTTAGCATAATGGCAGAAAATGTTTCCTAGGGGAGCAATGGGTAGATGCTCAATGAGTTGGTGTGATCATTCATCTGCACAGCTCTCCCTTCCTTATGGCTTTTAAACTGATTGACTGATTCAAACAAAGTTGACCAGAGGGTAAAGGGAATTGTATTCCTCCTCTTCCAGTGCAAAATGGGCAAATACTTGGGGGGAGACCTTGTACAGGAAAGGAGTGAACTCACATCCCACCAGGCATTGGAGGTTCATGGGAAATGGCTCTTACAGACCTTCAGAAGCTAGACTCCATGAAATGTCAGCCAGATTTGAATTATATTCATTAAAATTACAGAAAACAGACCTTCTTGCCCTGGCAGCTTGCTCTCGATGGAACTGAACCTATTCAGCCTGTCCCTCCATATAAGAAATATTTTGCTCTACGGTTCAGGAGGATCAGCTTATTATGTTGTGGCCATTCAATAAGAAAAAGAAACCGAAAGGATGCATCCAAAATGGTTTGCAGTTTAATTTACATGAACTAAAGACACTTTGGTTGAAGATTCTCACCAAAAACCACAGCTAGTTTGCACAAGTGGTATTTGGTTTCTAAAATGCCCCTTCCTAATCACATGTTGGCAAGGTGGAAGAAATTACAAACAGTGTTTTAAACAGCTGTGAATTGTAGCAATTGTTTTAGATTTTCTATGAGTTATTCAGACATTATGACATCCATTCATAAAAAATGCCACATGTGACTTATAAAATTAACTCACGTTTTTTCCCTGGGAGTTTCCAGTAACACTTCATATCCTTTTTCTATATGCATACTATGCTGTCATATGATTTTGCCCTAAGTTTCTGTACGTAACTACACTTAAATAAAAGACTTTACACTTTGCATTAGGACAAAAAAAAAGAGAGGAGTCCTTAAGGACTTTAGTGGAAGTCTGCATGACCATAAGAAGGGAAATCAAAGCATCAGTTATCACCTCCTCAATTGTTCAAAAGCATTTTAGAAAGAAGAAGTCAATAAATGAACATAATAAGCCAGTACCTGTGAGCATTTCAGTAACATTCATAGGGAAGGTTTCGTCCTGGGTCTCCTATAAGCACATCTCTACCCTGACCTTCAAAGGCTGGCCCATGGAGGAAAGGGCTGGGGAAATGGGGATACTGTTCATTTCAGATCATTCAGCCCAAGTTTGTTCTCACAGACAGCAAGAACCACCCAGGATTTTTTTTTTTTCTGATAAAGAACATCAGAGACCCTTAGGGAATACAACCGTGTTCGCTGTCAGCTGATGGCTCCTTAGTCATTTCATGACAGAAGTGCCCTGAGAGAAGAAAAGGAGATAGAGAAAAGCTCAAAGACCCCTTTCCTCTGGGGACAGATCTACAGGGACTATTGCACGATGCATCACACAGTACAGTGTCACGTAAGTCACACTTTGGACACAGGGAGCTGAGAGAACATCAGGGGAAAAACACATCTCACCAGGCTTCACCTGAGACCTGAACAAGGACAGTGGTCCAATCCTGCAGTCACTGTGCCCCAGGACCAAGTCACTGCAGCTGACAGCAGATCAGGGCTGAATATATAAAATAACTTCCTTGCAGGTGCAGTTATTTTTTAAAAAAAAAAATGATAAATACATATTATAGTGCACAATCTGTTGTAGCTGCAGTGCTGATGGGTGGATAAGGCAGAGCAGGCTGCTTACCTCAGCCATATGATGCTGAGTGACCTCATAACCTCCCCATTAAACCAACGAGCACTTCAGATGGTTGTAACAGTAGATGCTACATGCTGTTTATATAGGGGGAGTTCTTAATATACAGGAATAATTTGGGTCTCCCTGTCTCTGTGTCCCTTTGCACCTTGATTTTCCCATGCAGGAGTCTGAACCTAAATCAGAACAGCCTGTTCACCCAGGCCAGTAGCTGAGCTGTGTTCTCATCTCCCCCAAAACAGCATAAAATTCAGGCCAGCAAGAAAACCTGACCGTCTCAATATACACCTGCATTTGCAGACCTTTCTGGAAAAAGAGCAGGGTCCATCTTTGCTTTTAGCAGCTTTTACTGACACTGGACCCACTTTTACATCTTTAGGCTCTGATGCCCCTGCTGCTGATGTCTCTTCCCTCTTTCAGAGCCCAGACAGTACCAGAATAAAAAGCACAGGCTCCTGCCTCAGAGGCTGCATTGACACCTGACGTCCAGACAGCCAAACCACACAGTTTTGGACAGTGCAGCCCGTAAGTCCGCATGTATTTATAGACGGAGAGAGGCTTCTCTGGTGTATCATGAAGTTCCTTCCACAGCCAGGGATGCTGCAAGAGGTTAATTGCCAGTGGCAGTGAAAGTCCGTTTGGTACTTTACTCCCCAATCTGACTTTATTGCTATTTATACACCATTCAGCACTTCAGCTGCTGGTTTTATTCTCTTTTCTCCCTTACAGTTTTTCCCTCCTTACTCTAAGAAGGTTTTGGTTTTCTTGGCACCCTTTTTATCACCCCACCACCTTCTACCCTTTCATTCAAGTAATTTTATTTAAAACCAAAACACCACATAACTATAAGGGTTCCTACTTAACATAATGAAGTTCTTCAAGATGTTTACTCAACAAAAAATAGATAGTGAGCTCACATTGCTGTTGTAGGTCACAGCTAACTACCGAGTTTACTGCACGTAGCCACAAGGCAAACCCTCTTTGTGCTCCGGTCCTGTCGCTCAGGGACCCATCACGTAGATACGGGTCTGTAACAGGGTCAGGATCTGTGCTGAAATGATGCTACAAAAGCCAGATAAGTTCCTATACATCGGTCATTACCAGTTCCCTAGCTGAAGCACAGTCTGAAAGCAAGGTATCAGGTGGAGGTTGAGCCTTTCTTCTTAATAAGAGATTCCATGTAATTAAGTCTCCATAAAACATAGCCTGAAGTGACTGTGTGACAAGGGGAGATTTGCAGCGAGCATCTGTCTGCAGGGCAGCTCACTCCTGCTGTTTTCTTCTGTCAGAGGCAGAAAGATTTTTTTCCTCTTACAAAGCCCTGCCAAAAAAAAAAGAAGTGCTAAGAAGTTAAATAGGGACACCACCAGCCTACCAGCGGCTTCACTATTTCTTGCAACATGTCATTTTCTTGTCTGATTTGTCAGAGAGTTTCCTCTTAAATGCAGAAACATAAAATTTAACAGTCTGGCTTCTACCTTCCTTCCCAGGCTCCCGGCAGCCTCTGGCAGAGAAACGTCCACCGACGGCGAGCTGCCGCAGCGCCCGCCAACCCTCGGTGGGCATCACTCCGCTTTCCCCCACAAGAAATGCTTTCAAACATCGGGAACCATCAGCCTCATCCTTACAAAGATGGAGGAAGTAAAAGACCAGACAAAATGTCCTGAAGGTCTCCCCAGATGTTAGCAAGAGCCAGAGCAGGACTCAGGGATTCCCCCAAAACACAGCATGGCTGTCTCATTCTCACTTTAAAATGGACACCAAAAGTTAAATAACTTTTATGTTCACACTAATAGAAAGCCAACAGCACCATTAGCAGAGCACGAGCTAACACAAGGTTGAAGCTGGGTGGCCTGCATTGAAAAAGTTCAGCTAAGGAAATGGATGTTGAGACTTTTACTGCGCTTCTGTTTTCTCATCTAAACAACCATAGCAAATATTTAATGGGCTATTTTTCCTTGCATAGTTTTCCTTTTAGAACAGGGCAGACAGTATCCTGAGGAATTGGGGCCAAGGAAGGCTGTGTTATCGAGGAGGACAGCAGCAATGCCTCAGGAGGTATATTTTTATATTGCAAGCCCTTTGGGACAGGGATTATCCAGTATAAGTTAAAATACACTACCAGCATTTTCCCAATAACACACGGTCAGATGCAAGGGAATTTGCAAACAGATTAACATATGCATTTGATTGATACTGGTGCCATGGTTATTAGCAATACAGTAGTCTAGGACCCCAAGTTTTGCCCAAGGTTCAAGAGAGAGTTTATAATTTTGCTATAAATATGCATTTTTCACACACAAACACCGCCCTCTGCTGCATGCAGAGATTGATGCTGGTAAGCAGATTTATGAGCGTTGCCCCTGGCAACACAGTTGTTGAAGGTGATAAAAATTCTTATGTCTCTTTGGTTTAGAAAATGCCAGTGCATCAAAATGCAAATGATTCCGCCTCCTGCAAAGGTCATTTGAGGTAAGGGATATGTTTAACTTCTGTGTCTCTGGAAAGAAAATGGTGAAAATTGAACTACAGCATGTTTCCATACTTCAGGCATATGTTGTGTTGTCACCTCACTGGTTTCTAGGACTATATTGAGAAGGCTGCTGCCCACTCCTATAACACTTGTGATTTCTTTTATTTAAGAAGGAGGTAAAAATCACACTACACCAGTATTTTTTATTCCTCTGTAATACACCTGTTTGCGTAGTGAATCCCACTGTGCATCCCACCGTGCACATGCACTTTTTTCCCTGGAGGCACACGCCATTTCTGCTCAGGGAAAGACTTACAAGAAGATACAATTGCCCCAACATGGCAGAGGAGGAACGAGGCTGATCTGACTGCTTTTATTTGCATTTACATGTAGACACTCTCTCCTTCAGGCCAGAGCTGCTCAATCTTTGCCAGTTCATGAGCAGCTGCAAAAATTCAGCTTGCCCACAGCAAAAATACTTATTTCATCTATCTAGACTGGGGCTCCCAACAAGTAATACCTGAGCTTGAAACAAAAGGAAGCGTTTTTATTGGGAACAGCCCTTCCAAAACATGATTAATGGAAGGGCAGCAGTAGATTACAGCTTGCAGTTCCCTGGGTAGACCTGGTGTCCCTTGGGTGGCCAGTCTAGCTCAGCACAAGGCCCTGTAGGCTTGCAAAGTCATTAATTTGGTGCTTTAAATTTCCTTGAAAGAAATTATTGGTTTCTGTTTGTCTGGTTTGCCTCAAAATGGATTTAGAGGAAAGCACCTGAGCTGTGCTAACATTAGGAATTGCATGTTTTATAATGTTCACAGATGAGAAAAATGCAAAAGTAGCTCCACAAACAGCAGGAGCAGGCACTGAGGTTTCCTATGAGCAGCTCAACTGATTTGCCAAAAGGTCTAACGAACTCATTGAACTGCTGCTGCTGCTGCTGTGTCTTCACTCAGGAGTCCCAAGTGATGTTGGATAAAACCAGAGCCGTTCTCTGGGGTGGGGAATTGGTGGTAACCTCAGCAGCAGCACACCCTCTGCCAAGCTGTGACTGCAAAAAACAAAAACAGAGACTTGTTCAGCTTCCCAGCCAGAGAACAGATTCAATAAATATACAGCGAAAGCAAGATCTACCTCCTAGGAAACTGGCTAAGGAGCTTTCATTTCTAGGTTACCAAGACACGTCAGACACAGTGACTAAAAGTCATTGCAGCAGACAGCCTTTGTGGAGCAGTGCAAGCAGGTCTGATGCCCTCACGCTGCCTCCAGCACGGCAGTTGTTCGTTTTGCACTCCAAGTGCCACAACATGCAGCAATCTAATCAGAGAAAAGGGGCTTGGTCATGAAAAAAATGCCATTTTCTTTGCTGTTATTGATATTTCCTGGTAAGGACTGGAATGTTATAGTGAGAAACAGCTTGAAATTTCTCCTACCCATGGTAGCATATAACTTCAATATCCAGGACTATTCATGCCACACTAAAATCAGAAAATAAGGAATCCACTGGTTCAAGTCTGATTCCTCTGAAACTACCATTTTGATGAAAGAATAAAATGGCCTTTAAAATTAACAGATTATTTTATGAGAAGAAAGTTCTAATTTCAGTTTATAGTGCAACAGGAAAAAAAAGAAGCCCAATACTTAAGAAACGCTTATCCTTAGCATTTATTCCTCAATGGTGGCTAGTGACCTAAAGGGAAATACATTTGTATTTGAAGTAGTAGAACCCATACTCCAAGAAACAGAGGAAAAAACTTTGCAAAGGTAAACTTCACAAAATGAATTGCGATATTGGTTTAATCTTCCGAGCACCCTGGGATGAGCCTGAGGCTCCCAGCCAGGCACTGCAATCACATGGAAGAGGACAGGCTGGAGGGGAGAAAGAGGATGAATCAACATATGTCAGTTTGTTTGACTTTATAAGAGACAAGTTGGAGTCTGTATTTAAACAGACATGAGCAGAAAGCAAAAAGCATGAGCAATGGCATTAAAAAGTTACTCCAATTTGAAAAAAGAGCAACAAAGAGAGGAAATTTTGGGACAGATGTTCAATGGGGAAAAAGAAATGTATTTTCAACAAATATTTTTAGCTATGTGACATGCCCAGGAAAGGTAGCTTTCATCTCTTCCCTTGACACAAGTTGAGGTGAGGGCATAGGAGACTGAAATTATCTTGCAAACCTCGAGCAAAAGAGCAAAGCGCTGCACGATGGCTGCTGCAAAAAAGCCCCGCTGGGTGTTCGGGGCCCTGGCCCCTGCACCGGTGCAGGCACCACGTCTCTGCCCCACGCTCCTGCACACAGCGATGCTGCCTTTCCTGCACGGGAGCACGGCGCGGCCGGCAAGGGAAGAAACCAAGAGCCAAGGGTACAAATTGATTCCCACTGCCAAGTCGCATGAAAGCATGTACAGTCCAGCCACCTCCACGTGCTGGAGTTTCCCTTTCCAAATTAGCTCTCACCACAGAGAATGAAAGTGGCAGAAGCTGCACGGCAGAGCAAATGCCCTTCCCCGGGCGAGCCCAGCCCTTTGCCAAGTCCAACACTAAATTTGTCCAGGCAGCTCTGTAGGTCGATGCTCGGGCCAGATGTCCCTGAGTAGCCCATGTCCACGCTGCTGTGGGTGAGCCCCATCATGGGTGGCCCCACGGCAGCACATGCAGGGTGCTCCCTGCGCACCCAGGGACCACTCCAGCAGGCTGGACGTGCCGATACCACACTTGTCCACTTCATACCAGCACAGGAGCATATCACTTCTCATCATACCATTGACATCAAACGCATGGCCCAGCTCTTTTGGCATGAAACCATTTGCCATGTCCTTAAATTAATCCTGCGAGATAGATACCTGCTGTATCCATGGGACAGGATGAAGTGTGTTCCCTCAAGGACCCTCCCTGGCCTGCGATATTTTAACAATTGCTTGAGGTTCTTCATATCTAGGTTTAGACAAGGTGTATGATGCGTATTCGAAGTTTGCACTTCTGCCTTCAGCACAAGTGGTCTTGGACCAGGTGGCGAAAGGGAACTCAGGACCTAGAAAGCAAATTGGGCCAAAAGGCATCATAACCCCTTGCTGGGAAAACACAATGCCTGCTAAACTGGATCCCACCCAAGAGATGCATCAGCAGCTCAGCTGCTGTGACAGGGAGAGAGGATCATACTGGGCTGCAGGGATGGGCAAATGAGGCAAGGGTTTGACCAAAGAGGAGGCTGAAGAATACTCTAATTAACTTAGAAAGTTAAATTAAACTTCTTACATCTCATGTCTCATGCCAGGTTAGGCACAGAAGAGAAACCAAGTAAAACAGAGGTGCTGCAGAAAATCATGCTTATGATTCGCAAGACTGAGTGACCTCGCAGCAGGACCAAACCTGCATTTCTGGGTGATATTACAACAACCTAAGCCATGTGTGCTTATATTTTAGAGATTACACCCTTCTTAACCATTAACGAGTGCCTGTTCCTGCCTGGTGATGACTGTTGAGCTAAAGTCCTTATTTAAAGTGACCAAATTCCAGCATCCAGTCTGGCAAGGACAACATTAGATAGGAGCCCATGTCCTGGACTCCATTTCTCAAACTTGCAGGAGGAGCACACACTGTGGCATGAATACCAGGAAAAGAAAACTCTCCTACAGCCATTCCCTCCCTGCTTCTGCAACCCCCTCCCAGCAACCCCTTTCCAGCGTAAATACAGAGACTGGAGCCAAAGAGGATGGCAGCGAATGAGGGCAAACGCTGCAGCTCAGACGGGGCAGGGCTGGCACAGGCAGGGCTGGGAGCACAGACATATATGCAGGCAGAGACCAGCACCCCAAGAAGGGTCCATCCAATTTAATAAGTGTGAGAATCCCAACCCTAAACACAGGGAGAAATCCTGTGCTCACACATAGTCGAAATACTTTCTGATCACAATATTACTGGAATGAAATAGCACAGAGTTCCCAAGAACCGGGTTTTAACACTTCCATTACAGTTCCACTTTAATTGCCGTTTTAAAGAGCAGTAGGCAATAAATGCAAAAAAGTGTTAATGAAACATTAAGGTCACGTACTTAGGATAGTCACAAGTCGAAAAGTGTAAAAGTTAAAGGCTTGATTAACCTTAAGTGTTTCATACACAAATAACTCCCCATTTTTTGCATGCAATGTTTGCGTTTGAAGTCATATCCAGTGTTAGTTATCTGGTCAGAGTACTTCGAGATTTAAAAAAAAAAAGATTTAAAAGAGAATGATTAATAGAACACTATAGATTATTAGAAGTAAAAGTATTTAACACTCCGTCTACCATCAAGTAATCTTTAATGTTGGCAACAGGAGCCAGATAGGTTTCATTTTTGTTTATACTGTTTAGAAACATCCCCTTTTTCTTTTTTTTTTTTTTTGTACAGAGGATCTTACTTTACAAGAGTTAAAATTTGAATCAACTTGTTGAGAAGAGTCAAGTTAATGTTTTGTTCCTGTTGGCCCCGGATCATGAGAAGTATCTGCACCACAATCTAAATATATGGTTTTCATTTTTTAACTTAATTTGAGGGAAAGAAGGGTTTTATTTGACAAAACAAACATCATCTGAAAGCTGTCTCTGCTGCACCTCCTCCTACCCCGCAGTTGGCTTGTTTATTAATGTATTGCTTGGGGAGAAATACTGTTTATTAGAGAAAAACAGAAAAAAAAAAGAAAAAATAAAGTTTGGCTGGCAGAAAACACTTCCCCCAGCCCCCAAAACTCCACAACAACAAAATTATCACAATGAACCTCCATGAACACCCTCACAGTGGGGAAACCAGAGAAACCAACTTTCCAGCAGCCTTCTCCAGCATGGACCCTGTGAGATCGAACCAAGAGCGCCCGCCCTCGCCGGGCATCCGAGCAGAACCCCTGCTCCACCTCCCGCTCCAAGAGACGTGCCCCAGCAAAGCACCCTTGGAAGGGCTTCCTAACGTCTCTCAGCCCAGTGATAAATGGCTCCAAGAGTCGTTCAGGGGAGAGGGAACAGGGAAAGCTTTGTTTTCTTGGAAAAGCATTGTGAAAAGCCCTCGCACCCTTTCCTCTCGCAAGAAAATGCAAACGTTTGGCTTACGGAGACACCTGAAGACAGGCAGCATGAGAGCAAAGCTGTTCCACTGATGGGAAAGCAGCTAAAACTTTGGCTCAGGACCCCGAGACCTTCCTCGCTGCCCCAAATGCAACACAACCCCGAGTCTCCCGGGACGTCCAGCAGCTCCGCTGCAACCCACCGCGGCTTCGACGAGTCCCGCGAGGGCAGGAAGCCGCCCCCAGGAGCCTTCCCAGCTTCGGCGCTGGGGTCACAATCATGTTTGCATACGCTTCTTGGCATCATTCGACCTTGAAAGCTCAGGACTAGGCGAAGCAGAAGGGGCTGGGGCAGGAGTAGAGCAGCAAAGTCCTCCTCACCCGTCCAGCAGCAGTCGGGAAGCGTAGGGGACAGGCAGCAGCACCTCCCTTTTTGCAGCCTGCTTGCCACGAAGCAGCCAGGAGACGAAGTTAGCTTTCCTCGTCGTGACCTCAGTTTGGGAAGAAAGGCTCTGAAGGGCGTAGATGTCTCGGTGCAAACACCCACTGCGGGTGAGGATGCAATACGAAGCACCAGATGTTTCCAGGAAGGGCCCCTGGGAGCGAGAAGCACCTGTGCATTTGCCTACAGCCCCCGGCAGCCCACGCTGGTCCCTTATAGCTCCCTCTGACTCATACAGAAACGGCCCCTCGGCCGCCGGGGCAGGAGGCGTTCGAGCTGCTGCAGCCCCAGCCAAAGCCCAGGGCTGTAGGTGCTGCTCCGTGCAGGGACAGGGATGGGTTTGGGCTCGGGCAAAAGCCACAGGTATAATTCAGCCCACAAACCATAAAGGACCAGGTAGAGAACCACAAGGATAAGATTTCTTTTTTTTTTTAATTTTTTTTTTTTTTTAATACTGAGCTACAAGCGTGTCTTCTTCCATATCTGCAACTTTTCTCCAAGTTGTTCGTTGTCCAGTGTTTCCCCAATTGCTGTTATCTGAATACAGATCAGGGAAAAACAACCCATAAACACCGAACACATGGCTCGAATGTATTTTTCCTGAAGCGATGAAGCTCCTGATAAAAATTTGCAATATCTCTGCAAAAATGTTTCTAAAGTAAAGTAACATTTTACTAAGTTATACCCCAAAAAATAATAATCCCAATACACTCTTACTTAGAGTGGTTAAATTCAGATTGCGTTTTACCCTCTGGTGCACTATAAGATTATCTTTTCACTTAACATTAATCTTTAACAGGAATTTATATAGAAACAATCTCACTGTATTTAAATGTTTAGTCTGGTACAGGGGAAAAGTATTCCCCGCACAAGTCTATCTTTTTTAACACGTAGCCTTTTCAGTTAGAATAACCAACCTATTTTGGGGAATACAGAGACGTAGCATATTTTGGTTGGAATTTTATCTTCAACTCCCTATTTAAATTGGCATAAAAATGCCTTTAATTTTGAACAAGCTTTTAAAAAAAAAAAAACCCTGATAGCCGCCTGAGCCACTAGCACAGTAAGACTTCAAAATTCTTGTGGCCTGAAACACATTCAAAGATGAACTTATTCTGGATTGGTTTATGATGTTAGTCTGCCCTATAAATCTGTGGCAGTGCTGCAAGTGCTGCAGTAACTCCTCGAGACTGAAGGTGAACAGAACAGCAAAGAGTTGCCTATTTATTTTAGAGAAATGGATGCAGTAAAAGCTCAAACTCCTTCAAACAACTAGTAGGGGATCAAATAAGCTGAAGGTTTTTTCACGGTAAATATCCTTAGGTAAAGGGGTTGGGCATCTCTGTTAGGACATCACTTCTAATAACGCTCCAAAGAAATTGCTGCTGCAAAAATTATTATTAATAATAATGAAAATAAAAAAATAGCTGCTCTACTCTACAGAGACATTGGGAATACTATGGATAGGGAGGGAAGACACTTCTGAAACCAGCAGGGACGGGAGTCACCGGGGCAGGGTTACCTCATGCTTCTGCTCGACACCGCGGCTGAAATATGATTTTGTTGTGCGCTGCAATCGGATTTCATTAGTCTGTGTATGGTTTTTTGCGAAATGCAAGTTTGGTATGCTCCTGCGAGGGGCTGTGCCAAGATTTTCAGAAATAGCATTTTGCTCTGTTTATGGGATGCATGTAATGTTACAAGGGTTTATTGAACTTTTGTCAGGGATAATATCTATTCAGCAGCAAATAGGGCAAATAATCAAAATCATTTATTGAATGAAAATCTTTACCTGCTGTAACATCACTCGAAACATTAATGAACCCATCAGCAAGGTGTTCTCCCCCGCCCTGGCAGATGTTGAGCAAATCACAGCAACAGTGTGCAACAGCGCATTGCGGCTGGAGGGATGTGCCCAGCAGTCCCGAGGACATTTGTGCTGCCCTGGTGCAGGAGCTCCGCGAGGGCTTTGCCCTGGGCTGTCCCAAGGGATTTGGTGGCTGGGTGGAGTGAGGATAACCCTGTTCCTCTGCCTCGTGGGAAGAGGCTATGTGGGGAGCATGTGCTGTGCTCTCCTGCTCCCTTGAGAGCAGCAAACTGGCTACAGGGCTAAATCCAATGAGATCCTTCAGGGCAAGAGCCGTGGTATATGGATGCAGGGAAACCAGGCAAATTCAAAGCTGGTGTGAAATTTTTCTTCCCCATCTGCATGTTCAACAGACCCTGGCCAGTGGCTTTTCTCATGTCTTTTCTTACTTCTGCTGGAGCACCGTGCCATTGCTTCCTCAGGCTTGACCAGCAGAGCACTGCAGTGGTTTTATCACGCGCTGTTTTTAAACTAATGTGTTGTTCACATAGCACCAGCGACACTTAGAAAGTGCCCCTGCAGAGATGCTTGCCCAAGAGGAATGGCACGGAAAGTACCCCCAGGCCACCAGAGAGCTGCTGCAACAAGGTCTGCGGGAGCAGGAGCAAGAAAATGAACCCAATCCAGTTCATTTTCATCTCTTGCACATTTGTTAGCCCTGCCTGACTCTAGCCCAGGGATCCTCTGTTTTTTTCGTCACATCACAAGTGGGGAAATTCCCTGTGGCTCCCTTCACTGAAGTTTGCAGCTTCACACCCCTCTCCAGTTACAGCCGATAACTGCAAAAAATCCCAGTGGCATCTTTCCTATGTTCACATGTATTTGTTCATACATAAAGATTAGGTAGGAAAATATGTTTTTTAGGAAACACTATGAAATACGCCACACAATGTTTAGTTTTAAGATGACAATAATTGATTTTGTCAGACAATCATTTCTGAAATATTAGTCCAGACCACACATCCTCCACGTGGTTCAGCCTCCACAGGAGCCATCCAAAGACGACTTTACTCATCCTGAGACTCTGCAAAGGGACAGAGTCATGGCTGTGTGCTCCAGCTTCATCTTCACCTTCCTTCTCTTTCATGGGCTGAAGGTTCATCTTTGCAGCCGAATCTGTCCCCACCACTCACTCATGACACCAAAATCTCAGGGACCATCCGCCACGCAGCAAACCTCATGGTCATTATTCCCTCTGGGAGAAAGGAGGGATGACCCAACCATCTGGGATTCAGGATGGAGCTTCCCCGAACAGCAGGGCCGCTCATGTGAAGCTGTTTCTTAGACCATGCGGGCAGCTCTGCCCACAGCAAATTCTCTCCGTGGAGGTACCAGCTGGTACGTCATTCCCAAGCCACAGAAGCTCCCGTGTCCCATGTGCACCTTTAGGCACTTCTGTATTTTCTCCAGCTGGGAGATGGGTTACACATAATCCACACATTAAGAAAGGTCGATATTGTTACATTAAAGTCTTGCAGTCTTAGTCCACAAGTCATTGCTATTGGATAATCACTGGGGGGAGGGGAAATCAGTGGGACCAGTATTTCACCTGCAATACTTTCCCCTGTCTTTTTATGTGCTGGCATTCATTTGCCATTGTTAATTACATGCTGGAGCATATGTGCAGAGTCCCTGAAATGGAGGAAGACATCATTTCCCCAAGGAAAACCCACGTTTACACTGGCATCGTTGAATGGAAATATTTTCCAGTTGTGCGGAATGAACATAAATTCTTTTTCACAAGGCAGCTTTCCCCAACCTCCCTGGAGTCAGCAGGGCTGAGCAAGCCCGACACAACCATGACCCTGAGCATTTTGCATCTCCTTGCCCTACAGAGAATTCACCTACCCCTTCATTTTGGGGGACTGATTCTAATCCTCCTACTACTGCTAAATAGCAATCCCCTACAATTACTGGTGACTTGAGGATGTAAGGGAGAGAAGAATTGAGCCATTCTCTGAAAATGTGGCCTGCTAATACCCTCCTTGCTGGGGGTTTTGGGAGGCTTAGTCACTCAGCGCATGCTAAGTGCTCTTTGGATATTCAATATAGTGAGGATGTGCCCAGCCTCCTCCGTGCTGGATGTATTCAAGATCTCTCCAAGGTACATTTGCTTTGCCTCCTCCCAACTGGTGCATTATCTTTAATATTATCATATTTTTAGCATATATAGTATACAATTGCCGTTTAATATTGTAGGCTGAAGTATTGCAAGAGAGAAAACATACATCTTCCTAACAGTAGTACTTGTGTACAGTAATCGAACTGTACAAATACACAACCACAGAGTATATTAAAACTGTATGTTTTGTTATGCATTTACCTTTTTGGAAGAAGAGATAGAGTCAAAAATATTGTGGTATTATTTTATTATGTGAAGTTTTGCATTTATTTTACTTGCACATATATGAACAACACAGGGACCAAAATGTCTTTGCTCCTAAAATGGCACTGTCAAATCCACAGTGCCTGAATTATCTATTTAATGAATACTTTAACCTACAACAAATCATATATGATGGGAAATGATGTCATCTGAGTCATTAATCTGTTTGCTTCTATTCCAGGATAGTAACAAGAAGTCAGAGACAGCACAAAAAAAAAAAAAAAAAAAAAAAAAAATCCCTTTCTGATCTTAAGGGAGCTCTGCTTTCCTCTATGTGAAAGATTTACTGAAAAACAGTTTTTATGTAATTTCACACGGCCAACTTTTGAGCCCCGTGAGCCCCCAACATCATTTCCCTGCACTGAGCCCTCAAGATGATGCAAGGGAAATTTTGGGCTGAAGTGGTGCCTTAACATGTAAGGACACACACAGACTAGAAAATCAGTTTGGTCATTGATCAAGATCATTTAAAGTTAATTAGGAGGACAGCACCAAATACTCCTGCAATGCCACTGAGGATGTAAAGCAAAGTTTTACTATCTGAATTAGGGTGCTATAGCCCCGCTGCGCTGCGATGAAAAGGCCCTTAATCGTCTCTGCTAATGGGTTTCAGAATGATGAGTGGCTGGCACTTGCTTTTCAAGCAGGAAGACATCTATAATTGTGAGACTTATTAATTTTATTTAAAGTGCTAAGGCTGACATCCTGGAATTGTGGTCTCTTAAAATCTCTTTCTTAATTGTTGTAAAGCAGTTTTAAGAGCACTTTAAGATGTCTCTATTTACAAGTTAAAAAAAAAAAACAAAAAAAAACCAAAAAACAAAACTATAACATCTTAAATCTTCTAGCAGAATTTCCATTCATTTGGATATTTACCACAGACTGGGTTATATTTCCCCCTTGATGAAAACGCATGTACAGTCAAGAGATGATTCCCTACAGTATCCAGCAGAAGTAAGTCGTAAGTCCAATTTTGAATAATATAAATCAACTTCTTTGTTTCTGTGATTCCATATGGCAAAGAGAACGAGGTGTTTGTTGTTAAACAAAGAAGCAGCAGGACTATAACTTAGATATTAATAGGTTACATGATATTTATTTAATCTCTCTTTTATTTTGAAAACTGCCCTATTTTTTCAGATTGTGAAAACCTAAGCGGAGCCTCATCTGGCTTCAGTTGACTTAAATACTTGAGCACTTCCTACATTGCCCTCCTCAGGGATTCACCTCGATATCTCCAAAAGTGGCTTTTGAGGCACCAGGAAACCTGGGGTCATTGCTCTGGGGACAGAAAGGAGACAGTGCCCTAACCTGGTCTCTTCCTTCCTGCTCCTCATCGTCAAGGTCCTTCCAAATCTCAGCCCTTCACTTCTAAGGACTTTGTTCTGCTCAGAAAATGTGCCACCAGCTCAGCGGGGGAAGGAAGGCAGGTCCACAAGATGTCCATCTCCCCCCATCAGTTCCCTGGATCATTGTCCTCTTCGCACTTTTCTGCCTGAAAAAATTAATATCCCGTCAACAGAAAAAAAAAAAAAGGATGAAATCTCTAACAAAGGAGGCAAGGGCAGTTTCCCAGTCCAAAAGCCAGTTTGCCCAAAGACCTGCACATCTGTCTCGTGTTTGCATTGGGGCTGTTTTGTCCATCAAAAATGCCTGTTTAATGCAAATCACTCACTGCTGCTCTTGGGGATCCACTGCGGCTCCATGGGAGCTTTATTTAGCCCGAGCTGTTGGATGGACTCTATGTGCCATTCCTCGCTTACGCACCAGCCCAAATGAGGAAGAATAGGGATACAAAGCCAAAACGACTAACGAATGAGCTTCCATGACCTTAAAAACTTTACAGACCCAAAATGTGTTAACAAAGCGAGGGAAGGGCGCTGAGGATGCGGACCCCAAATCTTTAGGGGATGATTGTGCAAACGTGGATCAAAGGAGACTCTTTTTGTGCCTCCCGTTAGGATCTGCACTGCAGGATGGAGGCTGCAAAATTGATTTGTGGAAGCCGCACATTTGCAAAGAGGGCTCTAAAAATGTTATTGAAAAATGTTTTCATTCCCAAAAGCCTCGCTATTATTTTAAAGTGTAAATAAAAACAGCAGTATTTCCTTACACTGGAGAGCTCTAAAACTTTAGTTGGGAAGTATGAAATCCTATTCTGCAACTCTAAAATTATGATTCATGGGTCTTTTTCCAACCTCGAAGCAGTTCTGTGACATAAAATGTGAAACTAAGTGTTTGCTTTTCATTTAAAAAGTCTCATTAAGACCAAAAACAAGCTTCTTCAGCCCCATAACAGCTCTAACATGTCAAACATAATAGAACCTCTCCACCATAGGGTGCCTTTGGAGGACATAGAGACATCAAAAGAACCCTGCTGTTTTGCAAGACCAACATACTTCTTTCTCCCAGAAACATCATTCCAAGGCCCCAGTTTAGCAGAGGACTTAAGCCTGTGCTTATATCCATTTATCTGCTGCTGAGACACTTAAACATGTGCTAATGTCCCACTGAAGTTGACAGCACTTAAGCCTGTTCATAAAATTAAGCACTTCCTTGGTGCTGAGATGAGTTGCAGGATCAGCATCCCCAACCACTGTCCTTAATTAAGAGTTTCTTTTGGTTTTAATAGGTGCTGTATCAGGCTCTGACATGTTGTGCTTGATTTTGATTTCATAGTCATTTAGTTAATAGCACTGTGGAAATTTCTTATGCCTCTCTGTGCAACACTGCTCTTCCTATAGGTGCAACACGTTATACTGCATAAAAACGCTGTAGTTATGCCCAGCCTCGTACAATTTATTAGTGACAGAGCTGGTGGCATCCTCATGGCTAAAAATGCTCAGAGCTCCTGATCGTAAAGCTCTGCCTACCAAAATGTAGCTATTCTGCCTGAAATTTCAAATCAGGTTTCTGTTAGGAGGTAGGATTCCATTTATTTTATAAAATAGCTAATTACACGTAGAAATTATTAACAAGACAGTGAGGATGAAAAAGTGAGCAGCAAACAGCAAATGCTGTATCTAATGATGCCTCTGCATTAAGGGTGATTTGTAGAAGGACACATTTAGTGAAATCTGTATTTCATTGGGACAACAGCCTTGTCTGGAAAGCAAAATTGTGTATTTTTTACTTACTTTTGACCCTGGCTCAACACCACTAAAATAACTGTGATAAAGGAGAGAGTGCTGAGTGGCATATTTGGTTAGGATAACACAGCAAATATTATCCTTGTCTTCAGCAGCAAAGCTTTTCTACATTTCTCTATTTGGAAATGTTTCGCTTTTTCTTTTCTGGCCAGTCTTTCTGCAGCAGCTCTTGGTTGGAGTTCCTATTTGTCAATTGTCCCATTTTTGGCTACAAGAGCTCTGAGGTTTCAAGCTGAAGATGGGAAACTTGCACTTTTGTGGTTTGGGGGGTATGAATGTGAAAACCAGGGGATTTTCGCTCTGACCCTGAGTCCCGCAGCGTTCCAGCACGTCTGCCTGATCCCGGCAGTGTTTATGTCGGAACTGAGCCACCGAATACCAGGACACCTCCTCTTTGTTGCTTTTATTTTTATTTTTCTGGCTGGTTCTGCTGCCCGCAAGATCTTGCAGAATAACAGTTGAAGACAGCAATGCCAGAGAGCAAAAACAAGGTAATTATACAGCAAGTCAGCCCTCACATAACTTGTAAACTTTATGATCTGGCACTTTTATGACGTATTTATAACCTAGGGAAAATGCCTAACTAGAAAGAAAAACCCAGCAATTCTGCAATGGGCAATTACGGGTATCAGTAAAATAAGAGATTTCCAAGAAATGTCTTTTGTTTTCCTTCTTCTCGTTATCTGTTACATTGGTGGAGATGCATTTCTTACTTTTCCTTTGTTCTATTGAAGGAAAAGGCCATTTTTTGACACAGGCTGTAAAATGAAAGTTGATGAAGCCTGGTCCGAACAACCCACTTGCCATTCAACACCTTGCTCTGGCCCATTGTCTTACAGAGTTGCTTGGTGCCGAATTCCTCCTTTCCCAGATACCCAGGGCATAATTACCCCATTTCTTTGATGCCAATAACCTGACATTGGAAATACGTGAAAATGAATCAGGCAGAATATGGGTGAAGTTATTTTCTAGAAGCTGCTCAGGCTGTATTGCCATCGGAAATACGTCCCAATGATGGTCTTGGTGACCACAATTGTCATCTCGCACTAATTACTCCTAATTGCTCCCACTTCACGGATGGGATCTTCAAAGTGAGTAAAGAATGAAGGGCCAGATCCAAAGGGACAGATCCTGGGACACTTTCCTCAGAGGAGTAAACCTGCTCTGTTAACCCACCCGCACAAACAGTGGTGATATGTTAAGGCATCTTGTTCTGAGATGGCAGATCCATGTCCTGAGCCGCAGAGTCTGGCAGAGCTTCTGCCATCAGTGTGGTTAATTGCTCCACAACCTGTGCTCGCATCCTGCTGCTCTGGGTGTTTTCGGAGTCACTTCCACGGGTGGGATTTTTCCTTAACCCAAGTAGTTGGGACCTAGATTT
This sequence comes from Pelecanoides urinatrix, assembly GCA_013400755.1. Lineage (NCBI taxonomy): Eukaryota > Metazoa > Chordata > Aves > Procellariiformes > Procellariidae > Pelecanoides > Pelecanoides urinatrix. Next base: position 92,372 of record VZTQ01008820.1, on the reverse strand, counting down.
TTGGCAGTGGAGGTTCTGATTTCAATATCCACTGATGAGGTTTTTTGTGTGTGCGTATATGGCAAAATCCACTGATGAAATGAGATTTTTTTTGTGCTTGTATACGGTGCTGGGATTAATTGCACCGACACGTTTGGGCCCCAGTCGTGTCTGGAACAAGCCTGCATACGCCGTGTCGGTGTGCCGACTGTCACGCTGAAGGTGGTGACCCAATTCACACGCTTAAAACCACACGCTGAGGTTTTTCAGGGAGGGACCCGGCGCTGCCTGGTGCCACGTGCCATCTTCTCTGTTGAAGCCGGCGGGCAGCCAGGATGCTCTGCATCGCTCAAGAAGCTTTCGGCCTCTCACAGGGCTTATATTGCAGGCCAAAGCTCTCCGGCTGCAGCCCGCAGAGCTGCTGCTGTCAGGATGATGGACCATCTGCCGGTTCCTACCGGTGACGCTTCCTGCTGCAGTAACCGTAGCCCAGTCTGGGCTTGTTTCAAGGCTTCCAGATGCTTTTTTGCATTACCACGGTAATAAAGCCCTTCTCTGTGCTTCAACTCTGTGCTCCAGAGCTTTGTCAGGTGCATGTCGTGTTGGTTCAGCCTTGATCCGATGCGTAGATGACACCAAAAGCTTTGATGGAATAAGCCTCCAAGATGAGCATCCTGGAGCGGTTAACGGAAAAAGGGCTGCCCTCAAAGACGGGGGAGCTTCACTGAGCGATGAAGAGCCCAGACAGAAAATGGGAACGAGATTACCTGGCAACATTCCTGTCCAATTAAAGCAAATTTATTGTCAGGTTTTTTCTTTACTGCGGCTCTGTTATTAATTGTTAATGTAGCGGTGCACTCTGGCTGCTGTGCGAGGAAGGGGTGCTGGAAATGGCTGAGATGAGGAGAGAAGCTGGGTCTGAAAAGGCGGTTTCTCTGCAAAAACTCAGAAGTGCTCGTTGCTGGCTCTGCTCTGCAGGCGCTGGCAGGAAATTCTTGCTCTTGGAACAAGGGGCAAAACGATGGCAAAGCAAAATAAAATGCGTAGGGTCAACAGGTTTCTAAATTATAGTGATGTATACGTATGAAATGCTTGCAGGAAAGGAGACACCATGGGAATGTAAATTTGCAAAACACTGTTTAGGAGTTGTGCACTATTTTCTCTATAAATAGAAGCAATTCTCTGTTTCATACTGAAACACGAAAATGCTGTATCTTTGGATAATCACTGGATGTTTTTCTGCCCACAACCTGATCATGTCAATCAATCCCTTAGACATTTTTTAATAAAACCCACCACTGAATACATAGAATTAGTGAGTCTGAACTAGCAGGAGATGGACAGAACTGAACTAAGAAAGACAAAGGAGAAAAAAGAGGGTAAACATTTGCATTGGAGCAGAGATGAGCATCTGGCACATTATTTGCCAATGAGATGGTGCTTCTCCTCCTGTGGATCAGCCTCTCCCGCCTGTTTTCCAGAGGAATAGCTTGTTAAAATCACAGTGGTTTGGGAAGAGAAAATCAGCCTCTTTGCAAAGCCCCACTGCCTGCGTGCTTGTGCTCACGAGAGGGCTCCCGGCTGGGATTTCAAGGGAAGTGAGGGGAGCTGAAGTATTCGGCTCCTACGGAGCTGAGCATTCCCACAGCTCCCAAAAATCTCCCAGGACACAGAGCTCAGACCTTTGCAGGCTCAAGCTTGACTGTTAAGGAAATGCCGACTGCAAGAGATGAAGCCTGACATGCAATTCAGTGGTTGCATAACTTGGGCTCAGCTTACAAAGCTATTACAGCTCTCTCGTATTTTCGGTAATCAACTTTGAGCTAAATCCTGCTCCCCAGCTCAGGCAGGGCTCCCACTCCAGCTTCGGGGAGAGCTTGCCCTGTGCAAGGGTAAAGCTCTGAGTTAAGGAGTTGAAAACAGTGCGTGCATTCAAACCCAACAACAGTGACGGTGATGAGCAAAGGCGGCTTTTGCTATTTTATTATGTTCTCCTTTCAGCATGGAACAAGAAAACCTGGGTTTCCAAACTCTCTCCTGCAGAACAAAATATTTTCAAATTCAGAAAGAAAGCAGCATTCATCAAGCCTTGTGCTACATATCAGAGAAATCCCAGAGCTGCCCTGACAACATCTGGCCCCGTGCCACGGACTCGCAAACACCACTGCCAACGTTTGCAGAAGTGACTGGGACTTTGAATGCCTTTTTATTTAGGTGGCTGCTCTGGGCCATACTATATATTAAGGTTCCATTTATAGATATTTTACAAAGTGTTAATAAATTTACAAAGTGTTAATAAACATGGATAATTATTTGTTAGTGTTTTTGATAGAATCCAACAGGGCAAAAACTCCCTATAAATGATCTCTAATGCCATTCTCAGATGAGCACATAAAACATGTCTAACACAGACATGTCTGTAATGTGGTCAGAACATCTTTTAATCATTAACTCTTTATAACCCATTTAAAAACAGGACAAATATAAAAAGTCTCTTGAATCTGAGCAGCCTGGTGTTCGGTGGATATTTGCACTGCTTGAAAATCAAGGCTCTCAGGAGGTTGTAGGACCCCCAGCACAGTAAGTGGGGCTGCAGGAGTTGCAGGGGGCCACTGGGATTTTGGTAGGAGGTGCCCAAGGAGGGGACTCAGTCATGAATGCCTTATTTACAGCACATCCAGATCCAGGGGTGTCTTTTCACTCCATGTTTTCTCACCCCACTTTGCTCCTGGGCTCCCAGTCGTGCATCCTGCTCTGCTCTGAGCTCTCCAGAGCCAACCAGCCTGTCTCCTACAAGACAAAATCCAGGAATGGCTGAGAGGATAGTGTTCTCCTTAAGCTGCTCCATACAGGCAGTGGAAATGGGACCACACCACCTCCAAGAATATCCCTAAAGGACTTGTAAGCCCATATGGCCTTGCGTCACACCCCTCTGCAGGCATCAGCCATTGGGGCCACACCGGGCAGAGGCAGCTCCAGTGGGCTCCACGGCACCTCTCTTATTATTCCAGCCCAAAATTAAACAAACAGACAAAGAAATCACAGCTACATGTATCAGACTCCAACGAGACAGGGGGTGTCAGGCCCTATGCGTGAAGGTGGCGGAGCGCCTGGGGAGGCAACGCATTGGGTGTTGCAGGACATCTACTGTGATGTGTCCCACCAGTGGCCCCAACCCAGAAGGTTTGAGACCATCACACCTCTGGGGTGATTCGAGGCTCTCTCCCAAGTCAGTAAATGAGAGGCAAACCCTTTCCTTCCTTTCCTCCATTCCCTTCCCTTCAGCTGCAGAAAGAATGAGTTTGTCCATCTGCATTCACACATCTCAAGCATCTTGGATCCCAGAAACCCACTGTCCTTTGCAAGCATGGGTTACAGCTAGTGATGCCTGTAAAGCAGCCATTACTGGGAGAGATGAGGATGCTGAAAAGCAGAAGAGAAGTGAAACAGCTTTTCCAAGTCACCCATAGCAGACCTGGGGATGCATCCATCCTGCTGTTCTACACGCTTATTAACAAACTTTGCTTTTCTGAAGCTTGCTTTCCTATCAGATAACTTAATTTCCTTCTGATTTCGCTCACGTGTAACAGGACTCCTTCCCTGGGGAAAGCTGACCTTCCTTTCAGCTTTCCAAGAAGTGTGGTTTTCTAATTTTGTGCTCCATGCATATGGTAAGAATTCGGTTTTAAGGAATCTTGTTTTTTTTTAACTTTTGAAGATGAATGGTCTTCACTGCCCAACAGAGACTCATTCGTGCCAGAGTCGTTGAATGCCTTCCCATAAATGCAAGTGACATCTTGGATTATAATGATCCCTTTGCAATGGGACAGATTTTGGTTTTAATGCATCCTCCATTTCTGTGTTTGTTGTGCATGGCTCAGTGCCTCTACGGCAAGAAGGGTCATATGCAGACAATGTTATAACATTTTCCTGCGCAAAATCCACACAGCTTTGTGAAAGGTGACGATGCAAAGTTCCTCCATGATGAATGGGATCTTAGAAATTCTTCATCTGCAATAGGCATTTCACAGCTAGGAGCCGATGGCGTCCGAAGGGCTGGATGTTGGATTCCTCCACCCTGCCCAGCTTGTGGCATCTTCCATGTGTCGCACAAACTGGCAGCTCTGCATGTGCAGCAGGAGGTACATGTAGCAAACTCCACTGGTGGGAGAGAATGAAAAATATTTAGCAGGTATCCCTTACTCCCTTTTCTTGAGACCAGTGCAATCTTACTCCCACCTAAGTATTTTCTGCTGGTTTATATTGTCTCATCTAAAAATTGACACTAAGATCCCTGCACAGCATTTCTGCGGCCCCTCTCTAGCAACTGAGAATGTAATTAATTACTTAAACAGTGCAACACAGCTAACTAGATTTAGGAACAAGAGTTGGCAGGCTCAGATCTCCAGCCCTGCGTTGAGTCCATCAATTTTACACGTCAGGTGAGGATCTAGGAGACCAGCTATCCTCTTGCTGCAAGAAAAGTAGTGTATTTCTGCCTCTGGGAGCACAGAGACCAGCAGAGCCCTGACAGTACAGAGACTGCTTCCACCCCATCAGCACTGCACCTCGCTGAACCCAGAGCCTCAGTGGCAAAGGTGTGGGAAGAGCCTGTTTTCAGCCTGGGAGAAGCTGCAAATCTCCCATGAGACTGATGAAAAACCATCAGGGCTCTGAACCTTTGCACCCGCAGCAGGGAAGCAACTGCAAAATTTCTTGGGGTGAAATCTTGGCCCCTGTGGAAACAAAGGGAAACTCCTTTTGATTTACATGGGTCTTGGCTTGCTGCCCTCAGCCCCGAACTTTGCTTGATTGCAAAACTTATATCATCTTTCCATGGTGGGGAAGAAAATCTTCCCAGCTGTTAGGATAATCTCCTGCCTTTATGCCGTTTCCCCCAGAGGCAGGAGCCAGAGCTGCTCGGGAGGGGGTTCCACTTCACTTGGCAAAGGGAGAATGAAAAGAAGGGGGAAGGAAGGAAGGAAAGAAGAAAAAGACTTTCAAAGTTGCAAAAACCAGCTTGAAAATACGAAGTGCACCCTAGTGACCCAAGAAAGCAGCTCCTAGTGACCCAAGAGAATGGCTCCTCAGTGCGAACGAACCAAAGAATTCAGCACATACCCATGAAAAAAACCAGTTCAAACCCTTTCCCCAGCTCACATGGCTTTTTAAGGCAATCCCCGGCTCCCATAAAGGAGTCGCACTTGGGAAGGCTGTGACCGTGCCCTGCGATGCCAGCCCTGCCGCACGCCCACGCAGCGGCTGGCTGCACGCAGCGAGGGGGACGGCAGGCAGCGTCTCTTATTTCAGGCTGGTCCCAAGCTGCTGCTGAGAAATCCCAACAGCTCCAAAACTGCAAACAGCTCCAGCAGTCTGTGGACGGAGCACCGCCGCTCTGCCGCCGCAAACCAAATGGCATCCCCTTAACAGCGCTGTCCCCCCTGCCCCAGAGAAACATGACCCCAGGAAAAAAAAAACACTCTAACAGGAGGGATGAGGACAGCCAAAGTTCAAGAAATCCCCGCGGGTCTCTGTGCTGCTGCTCAGTCGTGGCACGCACTCGGCCGCGGCGGCTCGGGGTGCCAGCAGCCAGGCTGCTGCTTGTGCTGACAAGAAGCTGCTGGGTGCTCTCCTGCCGCCAGCTGCCTGTGCCCGCCGCGGGAAGGAAACCCGGCAGGCTCGGTCTTGTTCTGTCGGGGGGACACGTTACGTTGCTCTGTCTTCTGCAACCCGGTTCATGAGTTATGGGGCGAACGTTTTGCAGCGCGGATAAAAGGCATCACAACCTCTCCGAGCCATCAAAGTTGGTGAATCTGTGCACATCTCCAGCACACAGCACATCTGTGAAAAGTAATGAGTTTTGTTTTGGAAATGGGCTGTCGGCAACCTCTTTGCACGACCAGAAATCGCCTCCCAGGGCTCGGCATTTCCCTGGGTGTCGTTGCAGATAACTGCATGGCTGTCCTGCCCCCTTCCTGCCCTGCACGGAGCGTTTCCTCCAAACTGGTGATGTCATGGTAGCTAATGGGCTTTAATTGTGCCTTTCCACTTAGCTGAAAGCTCATTATACACTGGTCTTGCGGCTATTGAGAACAGCTCTAGCTCCTTAAAAACTCTCTGACTGGTATAGTTTTTCTTAAGAGTGCAAGAAAAGCAACGCAGGGTCTGACCAAGGGTACGCGCCGCAACAGGAGGCAGGTGTGGGCGCTTGGGGGGTCAACAGGGAGAAGAAGGAGATGGTTCCCCAGATTAATTTCCCCCCTGGTTTGTGCCTCTGAGGTTTTCTGAGTTAGAGGTGGGCTCTTTGCGATTAGTGACCCTAAATGCATTTCTTTTTGTGAATTTTTCCAGTTGCCTTCTGAACCGGTGTAAACTTTCAGCACTCGCAGCATCCCAGTTGTGCTTGGAGGTTTTCCAGCAGCTCCTCGCTCAGGCTGGGAGCCGTTCACCTCCGTTTCCCTCTGCTGCCATCGCCTGAAGGATCCACTTTGAGCTGCTGATGAGGGAGAAGGTCAGAGGAAGGACCGCAGAGACACTGGAAAGAAGCAGTGAAATGCAGAGCATCTGGTGAAAACAGATAGAAATTGATAAATCCACTATCAAAGGTGGGGGAGTCCATTTGGAGCTTACACAGGATCACAGGGGATCTGGAGAGGGGCAAGAAAACCCTGTGTAATGTTAAAAATAATAAGATTTAGGTAGAGAAAAATACCTTGTAGCTGCTTCTTTTTCACCCTCCGGTGTCTGGGGGTTGTCTCAGGTGTGAGGTTCCTGGAAAAGCCCTGGGAAATGCCTCACCCTCTCATGGGTGAGATGTGCCTCGTGCCAGCTCCCCGGAGCAGCTCCACGGCAGGGCTGGGGCTGCGGCACGCCGGGTGTTGCACGGGTCTGGGGCTGAAGCGGATCCAGCATTTATGGACTACAGGATATTTTCCTATATTGGCCCAGGCTGATACTTCCCTTGCTGAAGGGGAAAGTTCTCAGAATCGTCAGAAAAGTTCTCAGTATCCATCACCCGATGCTGGGCCAGTCTTTGGGTGTGTTTCTGCTGCATCTTGGGGTAGCACAAGTAAACATGCGCTGGCTGGCACCTTACTGGCATTGCTGCAGCATCGCAGCCCGCCTGGACCCCGGGGTACCCCCTGCATCCCACCCCCTGGATCCCACCCCCTGCAACTGGACCTCCCTGCTGGCAAGGCTGCGCTGGGTGGGCGGAGAAAACCCCGCGCTGTCTCTTCACTCTGCAGTCCCAGCTTGGTTAGGATGGAGACACAGCAGCAAAGGTTCATCAAGCTGCACTCGCGGTTAGGCTTATCTCCAGAGCCATGGGCTTCGGCTTCCCTCTCGCAAGCAGCTGGGCACACGTGCTGGCACACTGCGCGACATGTGCGTCCCGCGCTGACAGCACTGCCCTGCCGAGAGCACGAGGTGCAGGCGCCTTTCAAGCCAGACAAAAAAGCAGTGTTTGCCCTCTAACCAGAAGAGGAAGGAGAAGGACCCTTTGAAATGGAGAAAGCATGGAAATGACTACAAAACACCCGAGTTTTTAAGATACTGCATGTTGCAGCTGACCCTGCACCATACTGTGCCGTCAACGACTTACTGTCTGCCTGCTTTTACCGAAGCTGCCTGCCAGTCACTCCAGAGATAATGCTCTGAACATCAGTGCATGAATACGGAGCTGCCTGCTTAAATATCCAATAGGAGAAAGTAGAATGGATTATTCTGTCCTTACGTGACTAATTGGATTAGAGAGAAATAATTTAATGATTGGGAAGTAATGACTTACTGGATGGCTGATTCCAGCACAAAGTCCAATGCTGGCATTATGCCAATGACAGCACGCTCTGCAAGCGAGATCTCACCTGAAGTTTGACAAGGAACCAAGGATAGATCTTGGGCATGGGAGAAAATCCAGGGCTTGTTCTGAACTCATTTCATGCCTTCATAGCTCCATAGCCCTGATTTACACCGATATCACTGAGACTCTGATCAGGCCTTGGAAATGTAATTGTATTACAGCCTTTCCTAAAGCCATGGAGCACTTTTGTGGACTGTGCCTGTTCCACCAATGAAGACGGATGAGATATCTAGGCACTGATAGCATCTTTTGGCTGCCTTGATTGCTTCTTTGTGTAAATGGTATTCTGAGAGTTTTTTGAACCAAGGGTCCTAAGTTTGATGTGTTATTTTGAGGTGTGGGGGCTTTTGGGGGGTAAAAAGGGGATGTCTAGTCCATGCTTCTGAGAGGTGGGCTTGGATGCCTCGTGTGGTTCTTTCTCTCCTACATTGCAGGTGCCTTTCTATTGCTTTGCAGTGAGCACAAGAGTTTCTTGGCCTGCAGGGTTGTCCCTGTCTGCAAACCCACTCATTTCTTTGTATTTCTGCATCTGCTGCTCAAGGGTCTTGAGGTACTTTAAAAATACAAATTTCTAATGTTAGATCCAAGCTGGTGGATCTCCCTCTTTGCACAGCAAGAGGTGCCCCAGCTCACTGAGATGAAATGTGTGGCTGAGGTTGCACAGCAAAAAAAACCTGTAAAGGCCAGGAATGAGGGAATGACGCCACTGGCTTCAACTGCAGGTCCCGTTCGGGAGGACACGGAGAGCCAGAGAGGAAACCAGGATCCTCAGTCTGGGCTCTTGCCTGAATCAGTAAAAGCAGACACACTCTTAGCCCCTTGTGCTCCTAGACAAGGTTTCCTCCTTGTCACCAAGAAAGGTTTGCTATTATCCACCAAATAAGTGAAAATAACAAACAATTCTCTCCATTGCTGTTATTAACTATGTTCTTTGAGTTTTGCCAAACACAGGGATTAATAAGACAACTAAAGAAAATAAGCCTGGTGAAGATCTTGAAATATCATTTCATTCATTTGTCAGAGGAGGGCTTATCTGTAACTACCTGTTTCTGAGAGATCTTTGTCTATGCTGTCCTCCAAAATCCTTGGTGATGGGGCTTCCACAGCCACCCCAGGCAATTCTCCATGCCCAGAAATCCTCACCATTAGATACTTTTCCTAAACTTTAACTTCCAACCTCCTCTCTGCAGTTTACACCTATTACGTCTTGTCCTACCTGCCCTGCACACAGGGTGCATATTCTACCCTTTCTCTTTCTGGCAGCCCTTTGTGCATTTGAAATAGTTACTGTCTCTTCCTTCAACTTTCTCATTTTTAGGCATCTCAGCCCATGGTCCTTCTTCTTCTTTTCTGTGTCTTTCCCATCAGCCCATATCTTTGCTGAACTGCAGAACTACCTTTTTTTGCAGCAGTATAACGTTACTGCCAGTTTGCAAACCATTATCATCTCATCTGTTTTGTAGAACCACCCAGATGTTCTTCTTCTTGTATCTATACGATTATTCTTACCCTATGTGCAAAACTTTGCATTAATCTTTATCAGACAGCATTACATTTCTTCGGTCATTTTGAGACTTAACCCTCAGCTCAACATGCTTGCAGCTTCTTCTAGGTGTCATTGCATGTGCAGCAGGTATATTCCCTTCCCTTCCCTTCCCTTCCCTTCCCTTCCCTTCCCTTCCCTTCCCTTCCCTTCCCTTCCCTTCCCTTCCCTTCCCTTCCCTTCCCTTCCCTTCCCTTCCCTTCCCTTCTCCAGCTGTTAAGGACAACAGGGAACAACGCTGAGCTGCTCCATGCACAGTGCCAGTAATACCAGTCTGGCAGAGAGCTCTGAATATCTCTCTCCAGTATGGTTTTCCAACCAATTTTGTACCTTTCAGTATTTATCCTTAGGCCTTATTTCCAGAGCTGACTTAGGAAAATGCCATATGAGGCAATACAAAAGTCTTACTAAGTTGAAGATAAATGACTTTTTACTGCTTCTCCTTATGTCTTTACTCTCTTTTGCTCTGTCAAAGAGGAAATTAGATCAGTTTGGTATGATCTAAATAAATCTGTGGCAGCTGTGAGTCACCGTACATCTCAGGACTATCCTTCCTTATCAGACTAGTAGTTACACAATGACAAAGGTTAATTAATATCTTCAAACTTAATTTCAGTAATACTAGCCACTGTTTATTACCCAGAAAATCAGTAAATCTCATAGAAATCTAGGGATTCCTCCGTGTTCAGAGTAGCCTTGTACAAGCCCTTGGACCCCAGACATCCTGAGTTGTGATCTCAATCTCTACAATCAAAGCTGTCTTTCAAATGTATTGTAGATTGGAAGTTAGTAGTTGATAATTTACCAGTCACACAATCAGTGCTAATTGCTATGCTTCCCTTGTGGAACAAAGAGACTGAAAAAAAAAAGGACAAAAAGACTTCTTTAGGAGAACAGTAGCTAATTCACAGATTTCTGTTATTAGCATTTTCCTTATTTGGAAATGTAAATGTTCCAAAAATACATTCTTATCAGTGGAAAATGAAGAAGAAATTTTGAAGTCCTCTAATTCTTTGTGTGTCCTTAACTGGTATATATGTTAATACGGATATACACAGCTCAAGAATTTTTCACAAGTTAATAAAATTCATGTGACTATGTACAATGGACTTTTTTTGGTTTCATTCATGGAGAAGCTGTACTACCTAATATTTTTTTATATCTCATGGGATTTATTTACACATGTATTCAGGCAAGTAAAATATTTCCCAGCAACTTCTGGTGGCCATTTAAGACCAGTAAGCAGAAGATGTTCATTTGAGTCAGCAACCCTCACAAAGGAAGCTCTGTAGAGTTTTCGGAATGTCGGCAAAGAATTTCTGCCAAGACTTTACATAAAATGAACATAAAAGACATTGAAAGTTGGGTGTTTCTTCACCTTTTCCTTCACACTTCAAAGGAGTTGTAATGGCAGAAAGCTTGGTACTGGGAACAGAGGTGGTGATCCTTGGTTTCCATTTCCAGAGATTCAACGTCAAAATACTGCCTGAAAACATTTGGGTTTGATATTTTTCATCAAATGCAAAAGTTGTGGTTTCATGTAATGAAAAATGATGTCTTTGTTCACTCATTTTGATGGTCTTCCTGCATGATGGAAGCTTCATCGGAAGTATTGGTAAAGCTAAATCACCATCCACATCAAACCAACAGAGGTTTGTTGGCAGCTCCAGTTTCTTCTTGTAGGGTAGCCTCTTGGCCACGGATGTGTTGAACTATTGTTCAGAACTGGATTTATGTCCGTCGCAGATTGTTTACAGACTGAACAGCAGTGATGACATCCTTGAAATTTCCATACATTCCCAGTATCATTAATCGTCTCCTGATAATCTGAAGCAACTGAGTTGACAAGTCATTGGGAAATGTCCTTTGCCAGCTAATCATAGATAGGGCTAAGATGCTGCCCTGTTAGTTGCCAAGTTCTCTTTGCTTTCGTAGAGGCATGCAGGAAAATGCAGGTGTATTTAGCTTTGGGGGCTGATGGAAGGCTTGGGAGCATCTTCACCCAGTGTAGATAACACCCCACCCAGCTACCTGCTGATAGTTTCCAGACACAAATCTTATATTTAAGATCTCATAGTCTTTCAAGTGTCTGAAAATATTAGAGTTCAGTCATCTCGGAAATCCAATCCTTAATTCACAGTATCCATGCCTGGCTGGGGCACTTCAGGTAGGGACTTTCTGGCCCTGAGGACAGCGAGTTGTCAGTCCCACCCATTTGTCCACAGCTTCTTCCTTGCAACTGGAAGAAAATCAAACCCTATCATTTTTTAAAATAACGTAGGGATCATCTTTCTGGACTCTCATTTTCCTAAGAATGAGTACAGCTGAATTTTGAAACTTTCCTGCATCCTCAGCATTGCTGTATTAAATTCAGTCATCTTCGCTCATGGTTTAAAAATATCTCTAAGGAACTGCAGAAAAACTGCAGAGGAGTTAGAGCGCCAAGTTCTCTTAGAGGTACTTTCTCCCAAGTGACAAGACCGCCTTGTGTCTAGCTTACTCCTGAGTCAATCCTTCCCATAACCACCACTCTGGATGGTTTTCAGAGCTAAATAGAAGATAACCATGTCAGCAGATAAATTAAGAAGTGCAGTGAGGAAGAAATTTTTAGGAGATTTAGAAAGGCAAAATGGTGAGTCGGATGGAAAGTCACAGAGAAGCTGACCCATGAAGTAAAGGTTGTGTTTGAGAAAGATCCCAAAAGACCAACAGGAAAGCAAAGATGTAGGAGCTACAGAGGCATGAGGAGGAGGAAGGGGAAGAGGATGGGACAAAGTCCTGCATCTTTGCAGCGACAAGCCCAGCAAGGTGGGCATTTCTGATGAAAAGGAAAGCAATGGACCCACCATTAACATATGCAACCTATGAGTTACAGCCCAGGTTCAAATGGCGGGTGCTCCCAAGTGACCATTCAACTTAGGTCATCTGCTTTCTTTTTTTTCACTCTGTTACCACCTGCTGATGATGGGCCTGGATCTGAGGAAAATTTCCCACATCATCCAAAATCTCAAAGACCGGAGACAGAGTTGTGTTGGTTGGGACACACCACCAAGGGTAGTCCAAGAAGACCTGGGGATGGGGGACTGGGGATCTGGGCCTCCTAAGAAACTTCACTGGCCCCAAACATAGGCTAAAGTAGGAAATGAAAGACATGGAGCTGGCAAAACCAGAAGAGCAAACTTTACCTGTCACATTGTCTCTCTGATGACTTTACAGTGTTTATGGATTTATTGTTCTTCCCCTCCCCTGTCATTCATGCTCTGTGGGCTGGACAGCCACCCCATAAGACTATGCTGTTGCAAGCAACATAATAAATAAATAAATACAAAACAATAATTCACATCAACATGGACAATTACTGTTCTAAATTTATCCCTGTGTCCCTAGGCCAGCAAGGGGACAGGAGACCTGCTTTCCTATGTACTAACCAGGCCAGGCTGTAAAGTTTTGGTGTCCCAGAACAAAGAGAGGCAACGTAGCAACTGGGCAGAGTAATTAAAAAAATTGCTTAATTTATTCATTTTACATGAAAGACTTATTTAGCAGATTTGCAAAATTCAATCAAAATGGCTTGTAGCAAATACAGATCAAGATTAGACCTCAAGCAGTCGCTGGTTCAGCTCTTTGTTTGGGGAAGGTAAACAGAAAAAATTACATCATTCTCTCTTCTAGAAGATAAATTATTCATCCTGTTGGACAAAGCTCTGTTGCAAATCCAGGGATATAAAAAATCAGAGTTTCCCTTGCTGCAGTCCCCATTAAATTCACAAGTGAGTGAGTGCTAGTCCACCAGAGCTGTTCTGCTTTACACCAGCACAAACTCTGGCTTCACATAAGGAACACCCTTCTTCTCCTGCCAGCTTATTGGTCTGGGTCCAGGTCTCAGGGAACAAGCCTGGCACCTTCACTTAGTCCTCATGTGAAAGACCAGTGTATTGCTCTGCTCCTACAACAGCCGCGCACATGGGTACGTGGAGCTTGCCTCCAGAAACCCAGGGAACACGCTTGTGCAGAGCTCTGCTCCTGAAGCATGTGCCCAAAGCCGTTCCAAGAGGACTGCCAAAGCACATTTTCTTTTCTCAAGTTAGAGGCTGAGCATGCAGCAATGCATCTCGGATAAATGTGTCAGCATCACCCCAGCCAGGGGATTGCCCTCCTGGGACTGAGCACAGCAGGGCAAGCAAATTACTCTTCACTAATTCTTGAACTAGGAAGTTGCACCACGATATACATGAGGAGATCCAACATGCACAGAGCTCCTGATTCTCTTTCTTCCCTGTAAATCACAGCGAAATGCAAATGGGAAGTCCTTCCACCCCTCTACACTCAATGGAAGAGGAACTTGAGATAACAAGAAGGGTCATTTGAAGTCACAGCAAGTTTCTATTTGCAATCTGGGAAATGGCATTCCCAAAAGATGAAGCAGTTCCCAAAAGATAAAACAGGAAAACACTGAGTTCTGGAAGTGTCCTCCACTGACCCCTTTAGGCTGCTTCCTCTGTGCTCATCAGGGCCTGGGCCCAAGGGCACATGCTTTCATTTTATGTCTTTGCACTGTGTCCCCCTGCCCTTGTTCCTCTCCATTCCTTTTCTTTTGGATTAGTTTGCTTGGTTTTTCTGCAAATGGGATGCACGGGGCATTATGCAGCAGTTTATTACTTCTTAAATTGGCTTATCATGCCTTACTCTAAACAAACTATATAGAAGTTCAGTGGTGTTTGGCTTGTCTGTGGCTCTCAGGATTGTCCCATACCTATGTCATGTTCAGCACACACAGTCATGGCACATACTAGTGCAGCAGAGTTTTACTTTGTCTAGCTCTGATGACCTTATCAGCCACGGTGTTCTGTAATTCATACAGATTCAACAGTCTCATGGAAATGAGGTGGTTCCTGTTGTACAAAGAGACAAACACAGTGTGCACATACAACAGGGCGTGGACTTAACGCCCCTTGTCAGCTCTGAGGACTCTAATGCTCCTCACGTGGCCAAAGGCACATCACTCTCCCAAGCATCAGAGCGGGGCTGAGGACTCTGCAGCACTCTCAGATCCACGTCTTCCAAGCAACTTCTAAGCAACGTAGAATCATAGAATAGTTTGGGTTGGAAGGGACCTTTAAAGGTCATCTAGTCCAACCCCCCCACCGTGGGCAGGGACATCTTCAACTAGATCAGGTTGCTCAGAGCCTCTGTTCCCAACTTCTCCGGAACAACTCATGATTTCCTTCCAGGAAAAGATTTCTGGGACAACCCAGCAGCTGCATTTCTCCAAGGAGGGATAGAGTTCAATTACATATTTTTCTTTTTTTCTATGATTGCTGCAAACTTTGTTTACAATTGAGATTACTTGGAATTAGCAGTCCTAGAAAAACAATGGCTCAGATTGACCACCTTCTCCCAGGGTCTCTAATCTTTTGCTTTCTGCCTGGTATCTTTTGGCTTCGGTTTCACTGTGAAGTTTCAATATAAGCAATTTCCAAAGCATAGGATACAAACTGCCATCCAAAAAAGCGCAGCTACAACTACAGACAGGCATCCAGTAAATAACGCTGCGGAGGCAGCAACTTACATTCCTGGGGCCAAAAGCAACCCTGGAGTAAAGGCCACTGAGTCAAATAAAGCCCTGCTGATTCCACTGAGGGTGGCTTTGGCCCTGCATCACAGCAGATGTCAGAGATTATTCTGATGCCCAGAGTCACACGGGCACAGCAGATTCACATTACAGGGGTCAAGCTAATACCAGGGCAGTTTTGGTTGGAGTCAGCTCTCTGCTGCTCCTGACTTTACACTGAATGTCCAGTTCAAATAGACTTTGTCGGTCTGCTGGCAGGGTCCCAGCAGCTCCTGGGAATGGGCTTTCCAGTAATTTAGAGGTTTAGCCCCCTCCTGTCCACCGGTGAAGCTCTGGGCTTTCTGACAACCTGCTTCTGATGGGGAATTTGTGGCAGAAGAAGATTCAGCAGCTTGCAGTGACCCTGGAAATAAACTGTTTGGAGTTAAACCTGGAGCCACCCAGCCTCCCTGTGCCTCGAGCAAGACCCTCCTGCCCCAGAGAGGATCCGAATGAAAAGCCGTCATTCTGCTGAGCTTCAGCTGGGGCTCTCCCCAGTTTTCCCCTATGTCTTTCTCCTGTCGGGCTGGGATTTGTTCCTGCATGTGGAGAGCAGATTTCCATGCCTGAGCTCTTCTCATCCACCCTAGCCGCACCAGTACCAGTGTATGGACCCATGGGGCAGGGAAACCCCCAGACCCCACCATCTCGGCGTTTGTCCCATCTAATACCCTGCCATACTCTCCTGCATACAGAGAGTCATTGATGCAGCCCCCTGCTCCCTGCCAAGGGGTCCCCAGGACTTCAACCATGGATGATGGAGATGATGGAGCTGAAAGGGCAGTTCACGCTGCAGAGACACAGGGTGCCCTCTCTGCAACAGTGTCACAGAGAAAGCGCAACTGAAAATACCCTCCGGATCAAATTGCACCACTGGAGGCAGCCCCTTCCTCCCCTGTGGGACTTGGGGGATCAGGAGGCACCGCCGCAGCAAGGACCGTGGTGTCACCTGTCACCCAAAACGCTCCAAGAGCAGCCCCCAGTTCCACAGCAGGGAAGCACCTGCGCTCGCCTCCATTCCCCCTGCCCAGGGCAGTTCAGCCCTGCCCACCGCTGCGTCCTGGATGCCTTTCCAGGAATTGCTCACCGCCTCCACCCTCGGAGGGTTTTGTGGTCTCAGCTCCGCAAGGAACATGCAGCCACCCAGGCTACATAATACCACAGCATTAAGGCAAATAATAATAAGACACCTTAATAAAACTGCATTTTCCATGGCTGCCAAAGGGCTCCTGCACCTCTAGTGCTGGGAGGCAGTGTCAGAGACACAGGTGAGGGAAGTGTGAGCTTGTCTCGTGCACCTTGATGCTTATTTAATCCCTTCTCCTCCCTCCACAATAGGTGCGATACTTCTGCACATCTTAGAGAAGAAAAGCTCTCCATCACATTGAAATGTGAAGCTTCCTCATTAGAATTTAATTTGCACCGATATAGAGGAAATTATCATGTCAGAGCAGAGAAAAGAAACAGTGATTCAGGAGAGAAGCTTTTTGATAAATTGTACCAAGCACTTTTATCACCATAGGCTTAAATGAAAATTTGGCTGAGGGAGGTTGGTACATGGCTTTATAATGACCCTCCATGGAAGGGACAGATGGCCCCAGTGGCAATGTGAGCCCTTCCTATTTTTTTTCCGAGTAGCTGTAGCTGTTGTCATGGCAACCCCCATTACAAAAAACCCCACAAATATATATTCAATTAATTCCTGAAAAATCTAAGAAGTGGGACACATTTCTCACAAGATACAGTGACACCTGCATTGGTATTTTCGTGGTGGTTATTGTTCTCCTGCCAGACGCTCCACGTGCAGCAGGCGGAAGCTGTCCCTAGCTCAGATGTCTCAGAAATGGGAAATTTGTCAGCTGGGAGTGATGTTAACCTTCTTCCAGCCCTCCCAGTAAGGCTCTCGAGGAAGCTGTCAGAGATACCCATTACGCAGTGCACAAGCACCCCAAAGCGGAAAGTCTCCATCCCCATCACTCCTCCGTCAGGGATGGAGGCAGCACTTTCTTAGCAGAGGTGCCAAGACCCAGTGAGACTAAACACCAAACCAAGAAGGTATTTACGTGCCTCGTTCCCATCTGAAAGCCCTGGAGTTGCACTAAACTAAACACCCTTTGGTTGTGAGTGGCCCAGAGCCAGAGGGAAGGCCACCTCCGCAGGCAGCCTGAACCAGGGCTGGAGCCTTGATTCATTCCCCAGACTGTGGGAAACCATCTCCCCTAAGCTGGCTTGGGCTTTTCTGTCTTTCCTGCCTTGCTTTCTGCAATACCATATGCAGACCTGATCTTTTTGCTCAGTGCAACTGCCTTTTCTCCTTTATTTCTACTCACTTCCTTCGCTTTTTCAAATTGTCTGCCGCCATTGAACATCTGATGTTTAATAATTGCTCCATGTCTCCCAAAAATGTTCCTCCCCTTGCATTGCTCATGTTGCCACATCTTTCTGGAGAAGGAATTTTTCTTGTTCTCTCCAAGCCTGGCTCGCAGAGCGATCACGAATTACAGAACTCCCTCACTTTGATGTCTTTAGTGCTTTGGGCTAAGTTTCCCCATTCCCCCATTGCCTGTTGCACTGGGAAAGGATTGTCTCGTTCAAGGCATGGGGATACGGAGATCTGGGAAAGCAACATAGGAGTCCTTGAAGAAAAAATGCAATTACCAGCAAGAAGCCTCTCCCCAGGGTGAATCAGAGCACTTTGATGCTCGTTGCTTCAGATGCAATTCAGAAGCTTCTGGCTCCAGATGCTTGGCTGCCCACATCCTGACTGCATGCCGGGACGGGACCAAGGCATGTCCCCCTCACTCTGCACCACGTCTCCATGGGCCAGGAGGAGCTGCAGCTCACCTTGACCTCCAGCGAGCCTCAGGCACCCTGCGTCACCCGGGCCTGGGAAGGGGACGGTGCAGGTAGCCCGGAGATGCTCCATCCTGCCACCAAGAAGCAGGCTTAGGGCCAACATTCCTGAAGAAGGACTCGCAGCCCTGGGGCAGCAGGAGGACAGCTAAAAGCCTGGCAGAAGTTCAGCATTGCTAATGCTAAACTACGCCAGCACCATGAGCAACTGCCCGAAACGCTGTTCAGGGAAGCTATGGACATGAGGGTGGTTTTGTGGGAAAGCCTGATGGGTTTGAAGCTCAGCTCCAAATGCAACTAAGTGAATGGAGAAAGGCTGAAGGAGGCGAAAGACTCTTGTTGTGGGGTGAGGGTGGCGCAGCCTTTAACCAATGCTTTGCAACTGAAGGGCTTTTGCTTTCAGAGATAGTCCAGGCTCACTGGCTCAAAGCCCTACCTGCTGCCACCTTCCAGCCATCATTTCAAATCACTTTCCTCTATTATTCACTTTTCTTGAAAACAATATATTAAAAAAATCCCGTACAGAAAAAAATTGCTCACCCTGTTCAGACCTATTCGTTCCCAATGGTTTGGTCCCAGAATAAACACAGACATGTTTTGAAGCTTGTTGTGAAAGGAGATTAACTCTAAAATCTGCTTCCTGGCTTTGAAGGCTGCAGACCAGCATGGCTTTTATTATTAACTAGTCATTAGACTGAGTGACATATAGAAGGAATAATTGCTTGGCATGTCTGAGGGTTGAAGGATGTTAATTAAGAAGTAAAATGTTTGTTTTTTCTTGCTCTTGAACAAAGCAATCTGAGGGCTTGTGTTGTGCTGGCGTTTTCCTCCCAAGAGGCAGGTCTGATCTCACACTCCCAGGGGTTTGGGAATGTGAGTGTCTGCAGCAGCTCCGCTCCCACCACTGCGGTCGCGTCCCCGGGGTGAGCTGCTGTCCCCCGTGAGGTGATACGAATCAGGGAGGAACGCTACGGGAGCAGCCAGCGCTTGCGGCCGGTGAGCTCAGAGCCGCACGGGCAATTCCGCACGGGCAGCGCTGGAGCAGAGCGTTCCCCTCCCTGGAGAAGTCTGAGCAGCTCCAGACGTTGGGTGGGACCCACCTCACCCAGCATCGACGGCCAAGGTCCCGCTGGCGTCGGAGAAAGAAGGGCAGTGCTGAGGACTGGCTGCAAACCCACGAAGCAGTTTCCATTTCTGTGCTGTCTGTCCTGCCGTGCTGGGCCCTTTCTTTAGCGCTTGCTCCTGGTTCTTCCAGGCATATCCATCACCTACAATCCATCTGATCTGATTCCTAGAGCCACGAAGAATGTCGCTGCTTTCACAGGCTGCTCTGGGAGGAAAGACAGCAGATCCCTGACTTTAGGGCAAAATTCTCACCTGCGCAAATCAACAAAATTATTTCAGGAATAAATTTAGTTCCTGCCCCCCTATCCGGCTTTTGTTCATGGCATGGATAAAAGTACCGGTACTGGGACCCTGAGGGGAAAGACTCTGCCATGAAGTGGGCAGGGAGAAGATCAGGCTGGGGAGCTCGGAAGACCAAGAAGAGACCCAGGGCCGGTGTGACATGACGATGAACACGAGTGGTGCAATGGCAGCGTGTGATGCATCCTGCAGCGTGACTCTCTCCCACCACTCTGCCCATCACCCTGGGGGACTTTGGGCATCGAGCTCAGCACATTGGTCCCCCTCCCTGGCCTATTCCCCTAGCTGTGCTGCTTGCTGAAGACTTTGCAGCATCACAACCAGACGATGCTATATTGCCTATCATTAGTTATTTGCTTGCTCCCTACTCTGCCATCGTGCTGCCTCTCCTGGCGTGCCTGGTTCTTCTTTTTGCAGCTCTCCAGGTTCAAGGTCTGATGTCAACAGCTGCCAGAAAAGCAAAATACAGAGGGAGGGTTGGCCTTGTGGGAGCAGCCGAGCCATGGAGAAGATGGAAAGCAAACAAGCAGCAGCATCGTCTCTGCGGCGGGCTCGGCTACATGCCAGTCCCATGGCACGGAGGGTTTCCGAGGGTACTGCAAAGCACTGAGGCTGTTTGCAGGAAACAATAATCGGAGGTATGGCTGCCCTGACAAGTGCAAAAAGATCCTGACAAGGCTTATAGGTTATACAATGCCGCCCGCTCGCTGGGGCACCGCGCCAGCGGGGTAAGGAGAGATACTGTGACCTTTCGGCAGTGACACATCGGGAGAACTATGTGACTAAATTCAGCGCTGCTGCGCTCCTGCCTGCCAACGTTACATATAAGAAACGCTGTGGTTGGCGCTTGCAGATCGCGTGGAAAATATGTCCTACAAAAGGGGACAGGAACATCACATTATGATCCGCTGGGTAGGCTGTCCCCGTGTGTCACCTGCGCGGGAAGATGCGCCGCTCAGGGAGATAACCACGGTTTGGGAGGCAGAGCGAGTCAGCTCAGCATCTCGCTGCTCCTTGCAGGCCACCTCATGGTCCAGGCTCTGGAGAAAATCCTTGTGTAACGTAGTCAGTGTTGCCACGCTAGTGGAACTGGGGGTTGTTTTGGCATGGGGCGTCCTCCTCCATGCTTCACGATGCAGAAGAGGAGAGAGTGATGCCTCAGATGTGTCCTCCTCAATGTGTCCTTCCTCTCCCATCCTTGCAGCCCTGCTGTCACTGGTCTCCATCCCCGTGACATCTGCCAGGGATGGGCATGGGGTAAGGAGGAAAACACAACAGGGCCGAACAGGGCAAAATGGAGCAGGCGGGACCAGCATGGTGGTTCAGGGTATGGAACAAGAGTAGCATCATGGATATCATTGAAGCACTTGGATCATCATTTTGGTGGCACATACACACTGATGGTGTAGGCAGGGCACCAGTACTTACATCGATAGTACAGGTACAACCCATGACTCTGATATATCACCCTTCTGCAACACAATGACCCCGGAGCTCCTATGCTGCTTTATGAGTACAGTATGCTGACCTGATTGCTGGGATGTTTATTGTATACCCAAGTTGGGAAACAAAGAGAGAGCGAAGAAAAATTATAAGGTGCCCTGCAGCGAAGCTTAGTGGTTCCTGCAGGACAGTGGGAAATCCTTTGGCCCACAGGCACCCCACTCGGAGCCTACCAGATGGGCCGCAGAGCCAAAAAGCCCACGGCCTGGGAGATCAAAGTGCTCTAGTTGGGTGAGAAGTGGTTCTTTCTCCCTTGAAGGGGAATGTGAGGGAAAGAAGAAGCAGCAACTTCAGGGCAGTTGCTGCTGTGAAGCTGTTCCAGTTGGCACACCCAGAAACCTACTCATGTGCCTGAAGAAATTAGACCTTCATGAAGATGATGAGCTCCCAGGTAAGACAGACTTGAATATCCATGGTTTGCTGCTTGCTCTTGCACAGAGCCTTAGTCTTACTGTTAAGATTCAGCCATAGTTTGGGGTACGAAGCTGTCAGTCTACTCTGTTGTCCACTAAGGAGACTCAAGGAAAGATCAAACCTTGCAGGACCCTCTAAGAAAGTGCTGTTGTTTTCCAGCATCCTCTGGACCTAGCAGGGCTCTAGAAACCCTGGTGTCCCAAATACTGCACAAAAATGTAGCAACCTGCCCTGGTAAAGCTCTGCCAAGTCAGACAAAGCAGACACAAAGGACAGAGGTGAAATGTCTTTGCAACACCACACAAGTTCATGCCAGAGGCAGACCTGCACCACGTGCTCCCGAACCCCAGGTCCCGCGGGGTCCACATGTGTGCAGAGAAGCCATGGCTTAATGTCTGGGGAAAAGATAAAGCATTTCCCCTACCTACTCCTCTTCTGAATCCGCTGGGAGAAATAAAGGAAGAATATCTGCTTCCTGAGTCATGTCTGTCTCTGAATTTTGAATTTCTATTCAGCTCAGCTTGGGGCTGCATTAATATAGCACTTTTCTTTTACAGCACCCTGAACGTGGGGGTGACGGGCCAGGCTCTGCCCTGGACAGCGATCACCCTCCGGCAGGGCAGTGCAGGCGCATGGTCTGGCTGCTCACAAGCCACATCAGGGACTTGCACTGGCAAAATGAAATGCCAGCCAAAAACACACTTGTTGGATGATACCTTCCAGCTTGTAAAACTCTTCTAATGATGTGACAGCTCAGACTCTACATCTGCTCTGCTGCCCTACAGCTTGTGGATGATGATTACTACTTATATAGGGTTTATAAATCAAATATTTTGCTGTGTCCATTCACAATAAGTTTTTGGGTCCCAATATTTAAGGTATTTCACTTACACTACCTCGGCAGCCCTCACAATGTCTGATAAGGAGGCAGGAGAGAAGGTTTTGGTATTTCTTGTGTGCACTGACCACAGGGACCAGCCCCAATCCCACAGTCGAGGAGATGAGGAGTAAAGAAGTTAGTGGGAAAAGCAGTGCTTCGAGGAAGCTGGAAACAGCCCAAAAACTCAGCACCTGAACAACTGGGGGAGCAAAGTGCTTCCACTCGTGGGGTGCAGCATCCCCACGAGCCCAGCCTCTGCCACCCTGCTAACCCAGCTCTCCGCACAGGGAGGACAGAGCGGCCGTTGTCACTGCGTTGTCACTGTCACACACTGGATTGCTGCTCACTGAGCCCACGATGTCTGAGCATCCAGGGCATGTCCTCCCTCAACTTCAGTGGGGCAAGGGAGTGGGAAAACCAGCTGGGAACACTGTGAGATAAGGAAAGAAAACTTCCCAATGCTGCTGGTGGGTGTTTATAGATGCTATAAGTTTTCCCTTAAAAAATTAAGCTTCAAGTTGAAGCCATTCTCAACACAAAGAGCAGAAATAACATTAACTTAAGACAAGCAGGAGGAAATAAAAATTAAACTAGCGTTGAGACGGACATAATCCTTTTCTGGAGGGAACCGTACACCACCTCTCCCCCTGAGAATACGGAACAGGACATGAAAATCAAAGAGGTCCATTTTCAGGCC
Organism: Pelecanoides urinatrix; assembly: GCA_013400755.1. NCBI lineage: Eukaryota > Metazoa > Chordata > Aves > Procellariiformes > Procellariidae > Pelecanoides > Pelecanoides urinatrix. Next base: position 69,606 of record VZTQ01008820.1, on the reverse strand, counting down.
GGTGAGATACTTTCCCAGGCTGCAGCACATGCTTTCCCAGAGGTTTAACCCTGTGCACTCCTGCCTTTTTTCTTTTTAACTCATCTAAAAATCCCTTGGTGAACTGTAGGTTCATCAGAGTTACTACACTCCTTAACGAGAAAAAAACTTACAAAATAAAACCAAGATATAGTATTTACTGACCTAACAAAACAAATTGCTCACACCATGCTGGAAAACTTTTTCAAGCACGGCCAGCTCCTACCCTGTGCGATGCAGATTTTGCGGGGGGGACACCTGTTTTCCCTTTCAGCTGAGGTTATTGAGCAATCGGTAGTAGCTTCTGCAGTCCTTACAACTGCATTCATGGTTACTGGTGTCACTCAGTCAGGTACTGCATGACTTTAAACACATTAAGGTGCTCAAATATGTAGGAATTTTAAATCAAGTAAGTAAACAAAAATGGCTAAGGGAGGAGAGGTAAAGGTCAGGGCATGAACGTGGAGCTAATCTCAGAGAGGCAGCTGTACCCGGAGCAGGGTGGGCACGGATTAGCCGGCAGTGGAAACTCTGAGCCTACTGCCTGATTTATCCAGGGAGGAATTTGCTGAAGTTGGGGTAGGACTGCGTTGCCTTTTCTAACTGCACCACGTACTAGTAGCTTTGATGTTCAAATCAGCTTGCAGAAATATAGAAAAAAATGAGCCAGGAAGAGACCTTGAGGATTTTCTGGTGTAGGTTTGTCCATGATACCTGTTTTTCCAGCCTACTTGTTATTCATGTTCGCCCTAAAGCGGGTCTAAATCTTCTTCTGGCTGCAGTTCGAGCTCATCTCTGTGCTCTTCACCACGGGCTGCAGGTTGCTCCTCCCTCCCTTCAGCAGACACTTGATGTGTTGAAGACTGCTGGGCATCCCATCTGCGTTGGGGCTTCAGCAGCTCCGGTCCCCCGCTCCCTCCCTGTAGGTCATGTTCTCTACACTTCTGTTTTTCTCACGTTGTTCACATCCTCTCTCTCTCTTCGGTTTATTTTTCTCTTGAATCACATTGCCACTTGTGTTCAGCTCACAATCCACCAGCTCCCACTTTTCTTTTTTTTCCTTTTCCTCTACATTTGCTGCCCAAACAGTTCTTTCTATGCCTTATTGGTGCAACCGCATATCTATGGTGCCTGGCACTTGTCCTTACCGAATTGAGGTCTATTTCTCCAACTTGTCAAAATCATTTCGAATTCAAATCCTGTGCTCCAACATGTTTGTGCTTTCCCCCAGCGGGTGTCATCCACAGATTCAGTGAACAAACTTCTCTGTCATGCCAGTCATGCTAACCTGTTCATGCAAGCATGGCCCATAGCTGTAACATAATCTTGCATTTGAAAAGGACCAGGTCTTGAGCACAGTGTGGCAGCATTCCTGTTCCCAGGTTGCAAGTAGATGCTTAGGCAAACAGTACAGAATCATAAATCTTTCGGTGATTTCTGAAGGCAATTCTCTTTGAACATACCACTGATGCTTGCAGTTCATTGTACATGTACCTCTGTGGAAGCAGGGTGGTTTTTTATTTGTAGGAATATGACTGTCCTTTGCAGAAGGCAAATACCTGCATAACGATGCCAAAATGTCATGCCAAAAATGCCTGTATAGCTAATTTTGGGATGCTAGCCAAAAATCAAAAATAATGTCATTGATTTCAGCAAACCGGTTACACATCTTGCCTGACACACACCTTGTGAATAATCATGGAAAAATTTTGCGGGTGACACAAGAACCAAGTTTTGTTTGCACTTGCCAAATAAACGAAGAGTGAAGAAAGTCACATAAACTGCTCTGTGTTTACAGTACGGAAACAGGAAAAAAGTGTTTCGGTTTTGTAATAAGCCGCACGTAGCAAATTATTTGCCTGACTAAAATTCATAGGAGTAAAAATAACGTGTGGAACAATGATAGTATAGAAGAATGGCCAAGCCCTTCATTCAACAGAGCAGTTATTGTAGCTGCATTAAAGATCACAGAAAGGAAAGATACGGTGATAGCCATATAACTGATCTGAAAATAAGTCAGTCCTTTTATTGCCTTTTAAAGTCATTTTTTGGTCCTCCATTAAGTTACCAATCAAAAAACCTCTGCAAGTTTTTCTAATACATTCCTTTAGACTTCCCAAGACTCAGCCTAAATTTTCATTTGCCTAGATTCATCCCAAGAAGTTTTACCACTGCATTCACATCCTATTGTTGTTCCTTCTTCAAGGTAGTTAGCATTTCTACCTGACAAGACAGCATGTTGTCATTTAACTAAGTCCTTTTGTAAATCCTAAGCACATTTAGTTCTTTTAGCCTCCTTTGCAAAGCTGTGTCTCAAAAAATCCCTGGAGGAATTCGCTCCAATTTATCAGCAGCACTTTGATAATGAAGTGTCTATAAACAGATACACAACCTTCTCTGCAACCAGTGTGACCTGTGAAACAACACGAACGTTGCAGCTCAGAGCTCTGGCGCAAATGCTGAGATTCTCTCTTGCCATTCAGACACTAATATAGCTCCTCCTCGCCGAAGGTTCAGCATACCTACCCTTTTGGACTGACAGAGGTTCCCGTATTCTTTCTGTACGGACAAGGATGGGATGCAAATAGTCTCGTACATGGCCACCTTCGTTTGCTGGCCCCAGAGGTGAGTATCCACTCACTGCCACGTCCAGCGGGGACAGCCTGTCCCCTGGATCTGGATACAAGCTCCCATCAGGCTTCTCTGGCTCCGTGGGGTGAAACCTTAAGCCATATCTGTTTTGCAATGTATGTCCTGATACTGGAATGACACTGATACGGTTGCCATGACAGTTTGTTCTCCATCCAAGGAAGGTACGTTGAACGCACCCTTTTGCTTCTCCCATAGCAGCCTCTAAATCACAGTAGCAGAGTGCACTGTGGGGTCCCATCACTGCAACGCGTGTGTCCACCCAGGTTCCTAAATCTGATGGGCATATCTTCCTTGAAGGACTGTGGCACAAGTGTTTAGGTGATGGGGCTGGTCAAAACCTCAACATTTTCCACTCGAAAGCCTCCGCTTTCCCACCAGCTGCTGTTGTGGTTTATTTTGGAGGGAGAAGCAAGAAGCCTGCCCTGGCCCTTGATTGCAGAATGCTGCATTGCTACCTGGTGCTGTTTCACTGCAATGATGTAATGCTGTAGAGAGCACACGTACCGACAGAGGCATCTGCATCTGCATCACGCGAACACGTGCAGGGATAGCGGGGGGTGAACTGCCCTGTAAAGTGCTTTTTGCTCAGACACCTTCACCTTGCCTGTTTCTGCAGCCCCCGTCCCTGGGGGACTGCGGATCTCGCAGTCTGTCTGTGATGCACCGAAATCAGTAGGACTTGGGAGTCTGGAAACGGTTAAAAGTGGGGCTTTTTGCAACTCACCAAAGCTGAAGCAGTGTCTCATGTAGGGTAAGCTGGTTAAACTCTCAGACCATGGTTTAGTTCAACCCTGCCAACTGCCTTCACCCTGTTTGGCAGGCGTTCCCCCCAGACCCTGCCACGGCTGTCCTCCCTCCCCCCGGGTCTGACTGGGGAGGAGCTGTGGGGCCTGGGCTGGGGCTGCAGCAGGGACTGCTTCTCCCAGCCTCGGGGTCTCACCCCTTCTCTCCCGTCCCACCCCACCGATGGGCTGAGGGAGGTCTGTTCCTCCTTCACTGTGGTTTTGGTGTCCATTCTCTGCCGTTCCCTCTTCTCCCCTCTCAAGGTCAGGTCCCCACCATTCCTTCCTCCCCTTCTCTGCCTTCATCTTCCTCACTGTTTTGGAGTGTCTCCCTGTCTCAGACTCTCTCCACCCCATTCAGATATCAGCCCTTTGCAGTGCACCTTGTCTCTTCCCATCCTTTTCATGACCTTCCCTCCCCCGTACGGCTGCTCCTCCGGGACAGCCGCCACTGATTTCATCCCTTCCCCGCATCCCGCCTCTCCTGCACAGCGCAGGGATGCTGCCGTGGCAGGAGGGTTGGCAGGGAAGGACTCAAGGATGGATCGACTTCAGCCGCAGAGGCAGGGGACCCGCAGGCAGGCAGGCGTTCCTGCAGCACCCTTCGAATCTCTCCTGCAAACAGGCAGTTGCTTTATGTCAAGACAGACCGTGTGCCTGGTAGTGGCTGATCTGCGTGAATACAGCCTGCAAGAGAGATGTAGCTCGGAGTTTTGTTGCCACTCCAGTAAATAAAAAGCAGACCCTTTTATCATTTGAAGTGGCTTGTTTTTCATCCGGAGGAAAGCGGAATTCAAACAGGACAATAAACTTCAGTCTTTCCTCTTTAACAGGCTTTGCCCTGTAAAATGCAGCCAGACCTACCAAGCCAAGACTCATGTGATGCGAGGGTCAGGCAGGGATCACTCTTCATTAGCAGCAGTAAAAAGCCAGCCCTGCCTTTCTCTTCCAGGCAATTCCCAGCTCTGGTGCGGCCAAAGGGAGACCATTAACTGGGAAGGCACAGACCTACCCCGGGGTAGCAGCTTTCCACAAGACATGGAGGGGAAATTCCCCTCCGTGCATGCCCCAGCGCTGCTTTGCACTCACTCTGCCGACACTCCGGTCACCCCAGTGCAACCCAGCCTTCGGGGGTGGGTTTAAGCTCATGCACCAAAAATCCTGGAGCTGTTGGGATGCAGACCCACAGCCCCGTGTCCCCACTGGTCACCTCTGCTAGACGTGGCGGAACCCAACAGCAGGCCAGAAGGCATCACGAGGGTTGTTAATGACTCGGCTGCCACTGCTCGATTTGCTGGGGCTTGTTGGCTTTTTTAGGCAAGTGTTAGAGAAACCGTGGGCCAGATCCAGCTTGTTCTGCAAGGGGTGAGACGTTTTTTGCAGACATCAGTGAGGGAAGGAGCTGTCCCACTCAGAAACCATTACGTGTGCAAGTGCCACAGCAGGGTTTTATAGACTCAGCTGCAGGGGTGCAGACTTTAGCCTGTCCCATCTCCTTCCCTGCATGATTTATTTTCCATGAAGCTTTGAAGCAAAAGTCTGCTGTGATTTCAAGAGAAGAATCCATGAAAATAATTTAAAGCCGGAGGAGGGCACTGTTAATTTGGGGTGTGCTTATTTATAGTTTGGTATCAACAATTATAAAACACGTGGACAGTCGCAGAATACAGAATGGCTTTTGCAGGCGGGTATTGGAAGCGATATCCCTCTGCCTCAGCGACTGGTCCTGCTGTTTTCTCAGGCTGAGGAGGTTTGCAGGCAGGTCCTCTGGGGATCGGTGCGGGATGGGAGCTCCAGCACTTGGCTCCGAATCACGGTGTGTCCATGCTGATGAAGCCACGGCTTTCAGCGGAAAACACAAAGATGACAATCTCCTTCTTATAACCCTCCAATGTTATCTGCTGTCTTTCTGTTTCCCTGCCCTCATCCCATTACTTTTACTTCTTGGATCACATATTAACATTGCTGTAAAGCCAGGTTACTGTTTTAGCCTATTGTAATTAGCCAGCATGACTTTTTAATCTATTATTTTATAATTGAAAACTAATAATAGTGTACACTGGGGTTTCTCTGGTGTTTTGGATCAGGTCTTTTAGCTAGCAGAGGGACGAGACAGTAAAATAGGATCACCTCCTAATCCTATGCAGCTCACTGCTATGCCAGGCACTCCTGAGGATATCAGCAGTGCTGTGGATGCTGTGTGAAAAGCTACCTTTAAATTGCAGGATTGATCCCTCCAAAATCTCTAGCAGTCACAATGGTGAAGAGCAGCTTGGTCCACCAGACAGGGCACAGGTTTGGGACCCTTAATTAGAAAAACTCTATTTACCCAGCTCCAAGTAGTTTAACAAACTGTTTCTTCATTTAGCTTCTTAATACCAGAGGTCAATTATATGTTGGCTGAGAGGGGAAGGAGAGCTACTTGGCTTGAGGAGGAGGGGATGAGTGTGCTGGAGAAGCTCCGGGAGAAACAAAAACCACATCAAGGCTGTCTGCCTTCCCCATCCTAAATTACTGCACATGGAAAGGAATATGCTGGGGTTGGGTAAGAGCAATGCAGGAGGCTGCCTCGTGTTGGAATATTTTTCTTTGCCTTGGGTGAGTAAATAATAATCTGTTTTGGAAAATATGTTTAGAGACACCGTCTAGCGCAGAGGCTGCGGGAGGAAAGCCGAGCGCGTTTGCCAAGACGGACGCACGGACACAGTTCAGCTTCAAGGAGGTCTGAGGTTGGGAATGCTGCTGGGGATGGAGGGCTTGTGGGGATGGAGAGCTGGGGGCACCTCCAAGGGAGCCTCCAGCCACATGGTTTGGATTGTGGCTCCCAGGGACCTGCTGAAGGTCCTTCATCTGATGGGAACGGTGGCAGGCAGAGGTTTGCTGGAGCGTTTTCAGTCTGTGGAGCAAATCTCAGGTGGGCATATTGCTCACCGACGCTGCCATGTCCTTTGCACTCGCAGGAGCAAACCTGTGGTTGATGGAAAGACGTGGCTGCACCCACCAGAAGACACGGTGGCATTGCTAAAAGAGAGGTCCCACACGGGCACACTTGCACGGGGGCAGCTCAGAGTGAGGGGGAGGTGAAAGAGTGAATGTAAAGGTAAAGGTTAGTGAGGCCAGCAAACGAGAAGGGGAATGACCTGAAACTGCATCGATGGCGGGTGCAGTTGTCAGCGTGTAGCAGAAACTGTGGTCAGGAAGATGAAATTATGTAGGAAGTGGAGGGAGGCACACAGCAAGGAGCGCAGGGTAGGATTGCACTATTGATTTTAGACATCTCAAAGCTGGATGCCTACATCGGAGCCAGCCCCTCTCAGCTCCTCCATGTCAAGGCAAAATCCCAAGTGGTCCATCAGGCAATTCGCTTGCCATGCTTTGAGTGGGAGGAAAGTCTCCCTGGGCTCCCTGTTTCTCTCCCTTGGCTACAGGTAGAGTCTGAGGATGAAGCACCTAAGGTGGGTGTTGCATTTCTGCTCTTTCCCTCACAGTCCAAAGCCTCATCCAAGACAGTTTTGCAGCCACAGTCCAGCTGACATTTGGACGTGGACGAGCCGAGAGCACATCAGTGTCTGGGCATGTGTCTAGGGGCTCCTTGGACTTCAAAGGACAGGAGACCACCCTCCTTCCAGCAAAGCAAGCTCTCCAAACAGCTGTAGAGCGGAGAGAGGCCAAATCGGAAACCCTGCCAGCCCCTGACAATATGTGATCTATGTGCAGTTTAATGTTTGATGGCTGATGTCAAAGAGAATTCAGCTAAAGGCAGGAAGAGAAACACAAGGAAAACAAGGGTAGCCATGCAGGGAGCCAGCTTTATGACTAATGCTACCTTCTGAGTAATGCTTAAACTGAAACATAAATAACAATAAATCCAGTTCCACTCCATCCGGAGGACAAAGCAGAGCCCACTTTGCTTGGCCAAAACAGGCCTCAGTGTTTAACCACAAGAAAATCCTCCTGAAGTTTTATTACTTACTGTAAGGACTGTAAAAGCCCCTTGATTAGGAAATACAGCTTCTAGTGGATTTACAGCATGAGCTTTTGGACGGACCGTTTCCCATTTGGTTGCATTTTGGGAGCTAGGACAAGATGAGATGCTGGTTAGTACTGGGGGATGTGTTTCCATCTAAGCTCGTGCCCGGTCCTGTCCCACTAGCCTTCCCTGAAGGTCTTTGGACAAGTGGCAAAGCTGAGACCCCCAGTTCTTGTCTCATTTTAAGCTCCCAAACCAGGGACCAAACAACAGCTCATTCAGCTCATGCTGCTTTGCTGCTGGACACAGGTCTGGATGGGGATGCTCTTCTGCCACCTTTGCAACTGCTCCGTCGTGAAGCCTGGACCTCCCTGGGCATTTGGCTATGAGATCGGCACATACCTCTCTCTTTGTGAGATCTGCTGCAAAAAAGTACTCAGTGCACCCGGCTATCTGCTGCTGAGCATTGCATCTTCTGCGCTGGGTTTATCGACACCTTTGGGACACTGTGGGGTTTTTTTGGATCACAGATTGCTTTGTTTAAAAAAAGGATGACTTTCTGCCAAAGAATGACATCTCTGATGGCTCAGGGTAGATGGACACTCGTCCATGGTGGAACAGCATGGTCAGCTGAAGGCAGGCAGTGGAGTGTCCTGGGGGATGGGATTTGGCTGGAGAATGCAGAGCAAGGTCCAGAAAGATGCACGAGACACTGCAGAGCGTTTCTGGAATGAAAATTTTAAAAAAAAAAAAGGAAGAAAAAAAACCTATTAGTTTTCAGTCCAGAATTCTCAGAATTTTGATTTTCTATGAGAAAAACGTTAAGTTTCTCCTGATCCTCTCCCAGGGGATGGGAGTTGTATTTTTTTTCTGCCTAGGTCTGTTATGTGTCCATTTGTAATCTCTCAGCACTGTGTGCCAGGGTAGATCATGGGGCTTCCAGCCTTCCCAGGTGCAGGGAACACCAGAACAGGTCAACCCAGTGGTTCCTGAGACACCAGAATTAGGAAGAAAATGCCTGAAATCCTATGTCATGTGATTCTTGGATATGGGGAGTCTGATTTGTAAGGCAGTATCATAAATGGGTGATTAGGGGAGCTTCTAAGGAGAGCCTGGCTTTCTCCCCTCTCCCCTCCCCTGGGAGGTATAAATCCAAATGCTGTCCATAAGAAATGCAAAATAATCCTTCTGCTTCGCGTACGTAGCCAGAGAACCGCATCCAGCGGGCACCGCCTTCAAAAAGGGATGATGATCAGCAGGAGACAGTCCAGAGGCGATCAGCGAAAGTGATCAGAGGTCTCGAAAACACGACCTGTGGGGAAAGGCTGCGAGAACCGCGCTTGTTTAGTCTAGAAGCGATGGAGGGGAGACGTGATAACAGCCCTCAGCTATGCAAGAAGTTGCTACAGAGAGAAGGGAATAAACTGTTCTCCACATCGCTGGGTACCAGCGAAGGGTAATTTAGAGTAATTTAGGAAGAACACCCTGATGGGAGAGTAGGGAAGTCCCAGGTTTGGCACTGGAGGAGGTTTGGGGTCTCACCTGTGGTCGGGGGCCCAGCCAGGCTGGTGGCCACCAGGCACGTAGGGTGGCATGATCTGGCAGGGGATGGCTGATGCCGTCTCCTGGGGTCCCTCCAGCCCTGTGCTCTCAGATGGAAATCTTTCAGCCCACAGTTCTTTTTCAGACAGGTTGGTAGAGGAACCCCGCTAGGTACCACTGTGATGCCCACCAACACCAGACCACCGACACGGATCCCTGAGCTCCTCCTATGAACAGATTTATAGGCACCGAGAGGAGGAGCAGCGACCTGCTGAGTCCCAGCCCCACCACATGTCCCGACAAGGGAAAGGCAGCAGGAGCTGCAGAGGACGAGTATGTCACGATGCATGTCCCGGCAGGCATGGCTGAAGCCATGCTGGCTGTCTATGCAGACTGCAACGCACTGTAGAATACCAGCAAGAAAAGACCTCAACAATTTCTGGAGAGGGGAGAGGCTGGCATTTCTAATTCCTGCTTCGTCTCCCTCAGTCCCACCCATGGCAGGACACCCCCGGGGTCGACACTCGCTCCCAACCCTCACTGGGAGAAAGCATCAGTGTCTGGAGCCAGCACAGAGAACCCGTGTTCGGCGGCCTGGGGAGAACATGTGGTTTTGACGAGGAGGCCAAGCGCTTTGGAAGCGAATACTTTAACTGGGTGGTCCTTAAAAAAACAAAAATGAGGGAGAGCAAGAGATAACACGTCCAGTTGGAGCACACGCTGCGGCTATACAACTGAAGATTTTATTGCAGACCTGCACGGGGGTTACGCAGCTTGTCACGGCCACCCATGGATCTGTGGCTCTGGGTGACAAAATGCGTTGGGTCACCAGCAGCTTTGTGGCATCTCAATTTAAGAGCTGTAATCCCGGCTGGATCAGAGTAACTTTGCTGAGAGAGCAAAGTCCAGCAAGCCCGACTGCAGCCAAGTCCTGGGTATTGCTCCTTCCCTGAGCTTTTGTTCTCAAACCCGTGACTAAAAGCAGTAAGTTTGACTGCATTTCTTTCAGATCTGCGTCAGTGCTTTTCCCAACAGTTTGGCAAGCAGCATAAACATCCATCTGCAGTTGTCACTGGTAGCAGTGCACATCATCTGGAGAGGAACTGGCTGCTCTCAGACACCCAATCACACAAGGAGCAAACAGTTGCTTTACTTCTGAGTGGGGCTACACAAACCATTAGGCACCTCATTAATCTTGTGTTTAATTCTCTGCATGAGGCTCACTGGAAGAGGGAATAAACTCTACATTTTAATTATTGGGGGAATAACTAGAGTAGCCTTCCTAACTCCTTTTCATCCCTTGCTGTTGCACTATAAAACATGGAAGATGGCAACCTGTTGTTGAAGTTGTCCCTGCTGTCCCTCGGTGTTTCCCCCCACCTCCGAGCACTGCACAGCCCGCGGGCGGCAGGGAGCAAAGACCGACACCGGCTCCAGCGAGTCCTGAAACCGCTCGCTCCCGCATCACCAGAGAGACCCAGGCAAAGCAGCTGGACACGAGCTCCGCTGCCTCCACCTCCTCACCACCACCATGCACCCTTGGGGCTGTAAATGCACCAAAACCCCGGCTGTCCCCTCTCCCCCTGCACGGGGCGTTGGTTCGAGGAGCTCAGGCTGGAGCGAATCGCTGTGCTCTGACAGATGTCTTCAGGCTGTCACGGCTCTTAGTTCTGGAAAGGGCACTGGCAGGGTACGAGCAAAGGTCACAGCTTTGGCTTTCCTGGGCTCCGTCCCAACTTTTGTCCCTTCCTAGACCTGCAGGAATGTTCAAAGTCAGCTCTGGGTAGAGTCAAACTGCCCCAACGCAGTTTTGGCACTTGCCATGTTCTGCCCAGCATCCCTGGCCCCAGGCAGGGCTGCAAAGCATCCCAGACCTGCTGGGACAAGACGCTCCCCGTGCAGCATCGGGGGACTGCCGGGGCGGTGCTCACATCTCAGCTCCAGCAGCAGGCATTTTTCCCTTCAAGGCTCTTCTTTCGCTTCCTCTCCTTGTCTCTTTTGCTGTTCTGGTTTAATAACTGATTTTTAACTGGCAAAAATAAAGTGCAGCCACATGCTGAAATGGAGCTGAGCCTGATGCAGTCTGACCTGCCTGCGCATCCTCGCTTGGAGGAGAAGAGCCTGCAGACCGTACACCGTGACTGCGGTTCACGGCCGCAGCTGCCTGTCACAGGATGACTGGATCGTGGCAGGGGACGCTGACACAGGCTGCCAAAACATGCTTCACGGGGCTAATTAGATCAATACAGCCGTGGCCGCTGGCGCTCACGAGCATGCAGCAGTTGTTTCTTCTGCGCAAACACAAAACGTCGGCTTTGCGAGGAAAGACGCACGACCCAGCGGGCACGGAGGAGCCCCGTCCCCGGCACTCAGCCACTTCTCCGATTAGCACGTGGGACTGTTCGTTAGCGTAGAGCTACATGCCTGGGTCCTCACAGCACCCCCAGCAAACAGCTCAGCTCTGGCAGCCCTCGTGCCCCAGAGCTGGCTCAGGCGATGAGTCCCCTGGGGAAGTTTTTGTTAATTATCCTCAACCTGTCTCCAGAAAAGACATCTTGGGGGAACAACATCCCCAAGCTTTCTGCTGCCGATCAGGGTCATGGGGGCACCCAGAAATATTTTAACGTGGCATTTGGCTGGCAACGAGGACCCTTCCAGGAGGGCTGGAATGCTCAGGACTTCCACGTGAGCCCACCTCTGCTGACGACCATGGACTTGTGCTGATTTACACCAATGGCAGATATGAGGCTTAGACTTTAACTAGTCATTTCCTTGACATCTTTTCTTTCCTCCTCGCTTCTGCTTTTCAGAGGCTACTAATAGACTTGGAGCTCTGCAGTGGGCAAGAATGGGATCAGTTCATCTGAAAGATGAAGAAATATTCCCCACCATCCCTGGCTCAGAGGCTGCCAGAAACAACCTGAAGAGGTTTAGTTAGGGTTTAAAGCTAAAACACTAACTCAACCCTCTGTGATTATTATCTGCATCTGCTGTGTTGCCTCCCCTCCTCACACCCTCATCCACAGATGGGACGATGCCTAACAGCATGGCCAGTAAAATGCTTCCTCAAGGTAGACTTGGCCACAGCCCTCCAGCTCAGCTTTGAACCAGCTCTGTATCCCAGGGCATCTCCATCCCCAAAGCCCTGGGGTCGGTTTGGGCAGAGAGGGGAGTGCAGCCTGGGAAGGACACGGCGGAGCAGGGAGAGTGGTGGGTGCTTGTGACCAGGGTCTGCGGTGTAAATCATTCACCCTTCCTTTCTCCGGAGATAAGATGAGCTGCTTGATCAGTCGCCTGCTGCCAAGTCAGACATGTTATAGCCCAAATCCACCTGCATCTACCCCAGTGGCAGCATCAGCTTCAGTCTCCCTCCTCTGCCTCCCTGCTGATTCCTGGGGACCGCTCAGGACCTTCATTATTTGTGAGGCTCTGCTCAGCTGACCGACAGAGGCAAAAGGGAAAGGGGCTGATCAGCTGTGCTACCCCTTCCCTCAGAGCAGATAGTCTGGGGAAGATGAGCCTGCTAAATACAGTTTACTAGACTCAAAACAGAGATAGCTGGGTGGAGGATTAGCCCAGTAACACTGAAGACCTGCCTGGGAAACTGAATAGTCTGATGCGTGAATACAACAAAAATCACATTTCTGTGCATGCGTCGGCTCCCTGCCTTTCTGCAGGGATGGGTTAAAATTGTCTTTGGGCAGAGAGCTGGAGGGATGCGTGCAGCAAGCATCTCACCTGCTATTGAGCAGGACGGGACCTGCTGAGACGGAGACATAGAATTAACGCCTCCCCAAGAGCCTCCTCCACATCCACAGGAACAGGCTGCTGGAGAGAGGAACCGAGACAGCGACAGAGATGCTAAAAAGGAAAGAAACAAAAAAGCCAGTCTGTTCCTCCTGCTGCTGCAGGACTTGGAGAGTACGGCCTGAGCTCTCTACCCCCAAGGCAGTTGCCATCTGTCCTCCCGTCACAATGCTGGTCCGGCTTAAGAGGTCCCACCGGGCTCGCCTAGTGCCAAGCTCCCCTTCCTCTCCTTTCTCATAGAATCACTAAGGTTGGAAAAGACCTCCAAGATCATCCAGTCCAACTGTCAACCCAACCCCCCTATGCCCACTAAACCATGTCCCCAAGCGCCTCATCTACACGTCTTTTAAATCCCTCCAGGGATGGGGACTCCACCACTGCCCTGGGCAGCCTGTGCCAAGGCCTGACCACTCTTTCAGGAAAGACATTTCTCCTCATGTCCAACCTAAACCACCCTTGGCACAACTTGAGGCCGTTTCCTCTCGGCCCATCGCTGTTCCTTGGGAGAAGAGACCAACCCCCCCTCGCTCCAACCTCCCTTCAGGCAGTTGCCGAGCGCGATGAGGTCTCCCCTCCGCCTCCTCTTCTCCAGGCTGCACCCCCCCCGTTCCGTCAGCCTTCTCCCTCCATCAAAAGGGAGAGCTTCCTCTGTCTAGCTCCCTGTGGGAAAACCTTCCCCAATCTTGTAACACCCAATGCTCAATTTAATGGGGAAACCTCTAAAAAGCTGCCCCAGGCTGCATGTTTCTTAATGCAACCTCTTGTTCCACTCTCCCGTTTGTTGTGCGTGCACCCTCCATGTGTGTGTGTCCAGGATGATCTGTTGGTCTTTAAATATGATTTATAGAAAAATGAAGCAGAGGAATCTCCCAGCAGCTGTGCCTGATAAAGGGGAGCCCCTCACCGGGCAGCAGCCAATGCTGCCTGCTGCTCCCAGCACCTCTGAGATGAAAGGAGAAAACACTTGCCTTGAAGACAAACAGCACCCAAAAATGCTGGCATCTCCCAGGAAGGAGAATTTACTACCAGTGAACAGCAAGGCTGCTTTTTTTCCCCTCTCCCTCACCATGTGGCTTTCAGGCACACATAATGCTTTCCAAGCCAGCATTATCTGTGTGGAGATTACTCCTCAAATGTGAACAGGAGCATGACCAAGGCAGAGCAGTGAAATCATTGGAGTTTATTTCCCCTTCTGCCGCACATGGGAGATGCACAAGCCAGAGGTGTAACAAAAGGCATATGTTTTGGCATGCAAAGGGAAAACTTTTTTTTTTTTTTTTCCAGGGGCTTTTTTTTCTTTCTCTGGATCCGCTACATTAATTACGAGGCTATGTGGCAAGTCTCCGCAATTGCAAGTCTCGGGAGAGAGGGGAAAGGTTCATTGGTTCTCACACACGTCTAGAAATGGGGAGGTCGGAGTTTTCCTTCTCTGTGTGTCCAGAGACACCTCATTTCTGAGCACCACTGGGTTTTCTGGCTGTGCTGGGGATTGTGCCATTGCCTCCTAGCCTCACCTCTAGGAAGCAGGTGATTATGTGATAATCTCAAGCTTCATTGAAAAAGCCAATTATTTGTTTTGGAGAAAATGTGGAAAACTTGAGCCCTACAGACTCAAACCCCAATGGGCAAACAAAAGGAGAAAATAAAACAGATGGTTGTTTTTGCCATATTTTCTTGCATAATCACTGTTTTCTCCCAGATTGTGCTTTCAAAACTTGGTTGCTGCCGTTGTACATGCCGCTTCTAAACTTCCTGATGATCTGAGACTTGGCGGTGGCTGGCAGCGCGCTCACATGGGAAAGCCAGCCTCTGAGCAAATACTGTCACTTCATCAGCTATTTTTAACAGCAACAAAGATCTTGACTTTTAAGTCGATCCTACTACATTTAAGGAGGAGGGGGGTGCCTCACTCATTACTTCTGAATTTTTGGCATTAAAAATTGAATTTTTGCTTCTTTCTGCCTCAAAAAGGCAAGAGGAGGATAATTTTCATAACTTCTCTCCTGGTATGAATTTACTGCAGGGCTAAATACTTCAATGCTTTGTAGAGGGCTTTAAGAAAGTCAGCAAGAGAGACAAGCATTGTATTTCACGAGAGCATTGTGTGCTTTGATGAAAAGGAGGGGATGATACCTGGCTCACAATTGCCAGCCACACCATGGACATCAGCAGAGTCTGGCACTGCTGTCTTGCAGCCGTGCAGCAACGTTACGCATGCTAAATGCATGCAGAAATCCTGCAACAAGGCATAGCCACGCTGCCCTCCCCAGCTGTGTCCAGAGAATGTGGTCCCTTTCCAAACCAGGTCATTCTTCATCCTAAAAGATGTCTGCATGAGTTGAGCTGTTCTCATTCCCCCCTGGGGAAAGCAAACCCAGCAGGACTGGAAAATCTGAGATTGAATCTTTTCTCTGTCTGATTTGAAGCTTGGACTGTTTTTACCTCTTTCTCTAAGCAGAAGGCAGCAAGGTTTGTTGTTGTCCTTGCTCCGTCCCATTAGAGCCATCCCTCTCTGTAGACAAGGCTCCACAGCCAGTCTCTGTGCTGGGGGTTGTGTAACACAGGTGAAAACCCTGTCTCAATTTATATTTAATCATTTACGCAACAAGGAAATAAAAACCAAGGAGCCTGTCCTTCTCTCTGGCATTTCTTTCCAGCTGTGCATCGAATGAGGATGCGGGCAACCAGCTCGCAGGAGCGAATGTGCTGGCTGGAGGTGGCGGTGGGTGTCTGCGTGCTGCAACAGTCACCGTGGGTCATCCGCGACTTGGTCCCAGCAGGTCAAGCTGGATCCATCGACTGCAGGGCTCTGCTCCCAGCCTCGTGCGCACTGGCCCCAGCAGCAGTTTGCAGCTAGGACTGGCCAAGCTGACGGTGCATGAGGAGGGGACAAGCACAGGACGGGGACACTCCAAGGCGGTGGCTTTGTGGGGCGACGGCAGCACCGTCACCACAAGAGTCGGGGATAGTAAAGGCTGGGTTTGTGGGGATGGGTGTCTCTTGTGCCATTCCCTTCTTGAGGATGTTCACAAGGATTTCTTCCCTCCCCCATTGATTTCTCAAGATGTTTTCAGGAGCTTAAAATGTCTGGCCTTCACCACCCAGACTGGCTCCCTGGGGTCCCACGCTGCAGAAAGCAGATGGCCAGAGAGCAAGAGCCTCTTGTCCTTAGGAGACAGGCTAAAAACTGAAACAGAGAGGAGGCAGGACCCCGGGCAAGAAGCAGCCTTTTACAGAGCAGGCCTGAAGTCCCTCTTGCTGACTGGCACCAGCGAATGTCCCAGGTGACGGTGACACCAGAGCACAGCTTTCTGCTGCTCCGCATCTCTGCTTTCCCACAGCTCCATCCCTGTGAGCACCGCTGGCTCCCGCGTCTCCCTGCGGAGTGGAGGCAGGGGTTTAATTTGGGCTGGGGCATCAAGCCAGAGCCATCCCATGAGAGCTGCAGGTCCTCAACCTCTTCCTGACAGCTGATGCCCCCCTCTGAGTTTTGCAATTTTACGCAGCACATGAGCTTCAGGGGGTTCCTCTCCCCTCACAGATGGGCCTACCAGGCTTTCCACAACTCGTTATTCACTCATTGAACAAGAAAAATTAATGAATATACACATGGAGTTCCGAGATTGTTATTTGACAGTGCTGGAGGGGGCTCAGAGGGATGCTACCCCAAGGCCAAACCTCTGGAGGTGCTTGCAAGATGGGGAGGAGACGAGCTTCACCGCAGCAATTTGGTGGCTCCAAGGCAGTGTGTGTGTGCAAACCCCACCAGGCGTTTCAGCATCAGCTCTGTCCCCTCTGCCCAATTTCCTGGGCTCTGAGATGAAGCAAGGCAGCTCACGGCCCAAGTCTTCACGTGTTGACCAAGATGGTGACTTTCCTTGGGTGTCTGTAGGTAAATGGATCCAGGCATCTCCAGATCCAGATGTCAACTTCAGGATATGCATTTTGAAACTTTCCTCCTCCCCTTCACTTCCCCAGTGCTTGTTTGTCATCTTCTTTAAAAGATGGGAAAAAAGGCTCATTTTTATGTAATCCAATTTTGATGGAAACAAATTATTTTCTTAAGGCACTTCAGGGGCCATTTAGCTTCCCAGTTGCCAAGACTGCCATATAAATTTGCTGATGACATGACGTTGTTATCTAACACCTGCTAAGAAAGTGGCACAAAATAAGAAAAACACCTTCATAAGAAATTCCCAAATTGTTTGTCTTCTGGTAATGGATTAAATACAGATGTAGATTTTGGACCCAAAGAAACCAAAAGGAGAGGAAAAACAGCCATACTTGGGGTTTTTGCTCTTCTTTCTGCTCATATGTGCTCAGGGAAGGGTTTAGAGAGAAACAGGTACCATCCCTAATACACAGTGAAATATTCACTTTTTGATGGGACACTTCTCATCTGCCTTAATCCCATCCCTCTACAAATGAAGCAAGTGAAGTCCTTTGCTTCCCAGAGCTAAATGGACCGCAGCCAGGACATTATGCCCCCCCCAAAAAATCTCATTTTTAAACCGTCCAATATTACCTTCTTTTTTCTTCATCAAAGGATACAAGGTAGAGAAAAGGTCCTAGAGGATGCATATAATTGTAACTCTTACAATTATCAAAAAACCCCCATATTATTAAAAAAAAAAAATCAAACTGGAAGAAATCAGCAATTATCCCGGGGCTGCCTTAGTTTTCATTTTCGGTGGGGAAGAGGTTCCTTTGTCTCCGTGGTTAGGGTTAAACTAATTGTGCCCTTGGCTCTTCAAGAGGAAAAAAGATAAATGCAAGAGGAGGGTGGCAGGAAATCACTAATTCCTCGAAGCCATCTTAAACTGGTGTAAATCTGCTTAGGTCTGTTGGTTTCTGTGTGCTGCACCAATTAGTGCTGGCTGAGGATCTGGCCCAGAGTTTATATCCTTTCTGATTTTTACTTTAATTGCTGTTTCTGGATATAATTGTGCAAAGAGGCCTATTAATATTATCCAGTAAAAAGGAGTGATTCACTAGCCCCATCTATAGCATCATTGCCTATTAAGGCTGTCTGAAACTCCCCTTGTAACTCTCTGCTTGGAGTTATAATTTTAATTTAAATCATTTGTGCTGAAATTTTCTATAATGGAGCATCCACCTCAGGCTGATTTTCTTTTTAAGGGGCAAGGGGAGGGGAGGGAGTGAACTTCAGCCAAAACAATTCAGCAGCTTCTAAGAACAAAGTTAGAGGAAAAAAACATATTGTTTTCCCCAGCCTGCTAATTCTGGCCAACTTGTGTTCAAAAAGTTGTGACCTCCCCATGCTTCACATCGGGGGCTTGCAGAGTGATTTCGGGGTGAAGTCTATGCTATTTGTTACCACTTAGAAAATCCAGGTTGTAACTCTATGGAAAAAAAATTGCTGCAAGGGCTTGGTCCAGCAAAGCAGCTTGGTTGCAGTTGTGTTTAATCAACTGAATTGGTTAGGATGCTGCTGGCAGAGGGAGACCTTTTCTCTATGCCACGTCCTGGCCGTGTGTCCCTGTCACCTCCCCATGCCCCCAGCTCCCACCCCCACCATGCTGGGCTCAGCCGTCGTGGGGCTGGGGTTCGTCCTCCACCAGATCGGTGACCTGAGCTGACCTGCTGCACCGTGGTACGTGACCAGAGCAACGCGAGGAAGGGGCACAGGTGTGCTGCCAGGGTTTGGAGGGGAGAAGCAGGCTGCCAGCAGCCCGTGCTGACGTTGGTTTGTGTTTAGCATCAAACCGCATCTGTGCGTTACAGGGATACAGCCCCTATAGCTCCAACTGCAGGCTTGGTCCACATGTGAGCAGGACCCTCTGTGCCTGCACCGCTCTGCTCCAGTGGCACTTGCTGAAGCTGCAGCCAACAGCAAAGCCGTGGCTTCCTCCTGCTCTCAAAGATTCACCACTTTGAGCTCTTGCAGGTGAAAACTTCTTGAGTCAGATCCAGGGGAGACAAGAGCCAGGGGTGGGGGTAGGCTGGAGCACGGCAACTGGGAACAGAGCTAAAGAGATAGGAAATGCCGAAGGGATTTGAATCTGGGTAGGAGCGGGCATGGACAGGGAACTGGTAGGGGGGAACAGGTAACCCTGTTCACGGGATACCCAGAGATCGGGAGTTTCCCATAGTCCATTAGGAAGTTAAAGATGGAGCCCAGAAATCCCTTCAGTTAACCCAGTGTCCCTGGGTAAGACTATCCGGTAGAGATGAGCACTGCCTTTAATTTTCCATCAGATGCTAAATGTCCTCTTTCGGTTTAGATGGGTACCTCACCCAATTAATTACATGCTCTTATTTCACTTGAGGAGATATGGGAATTCTCACTGATCTTGGAGGAAATTGCTTTTCCTTTTGTTAGGAATAATTAGGAATGCAATTTATTTCCCCTTAATTATGAGTGCGGGAGGATAAATTTGCCTTGTTAAGTATTTATTGTTCAAAACCAGGTAGTAAGAAGCAAAACCCTGGAACTGCAGCCTAGGAAATATATCCCCTGGTTTCCAGTGTAACAATTTAATCTGCTATTCTGCTCCTCAGATCAGTTTTCCAATTCAATGTACAGCACAAATTCACCAGGGATAATGTAAACTTTTACTGCTACTGACTTTGGGTCTACGAAAACCTGGAGTTTCAGTCTCTTGGCTTGGAGATCGATACTGAAACTTAAGTGGTTAACATCCCCATACAAGGCTAGAATTTATTTTCTGTGGTTGTCTATAAATCAATGATAATATAATGTCCATTCTGCTCATGCCTGCCTGTAGTTTATGGTGAGTAGCCATCCAGAATTTGACTAATATGTGAAACTATTTCTGTCCATCTGGTCCAACAGGCCAGGCAGGCATGTCAGAGAAGAGTAACTCTTCCAAGAGCTGCCTTTGTTCATAATAAATCTTTGATTAAAACCAAACAGATGTGGAGGGTGGATGTTTCATGCAGACCTTCGGCCGCGTCCTGCATTGTTAGCCCAGGACCGAGACGTCGAACTCGACTCCATGGAAGATTCCCGGCATTCTTGGATTGCCTCAAATCGAAGCCTACTGTGAAAACATCTCTGTACTTTTGGGCTGTTTGACCCATCGGGTCATGAAAATAAACATGTGAAGGAAAGGCATATTTCTGTTAAATTCATATTTACAAAATCCAAGGGCGCGTTTCTTGTTCTTGCTCATGAGGTGGCAAGTGCCCGTGGCATGGTCCATCCTACGGCAGAGGCAGGGACCTGGTGTCAGGACCACTTGTGACTTTTTGGGCAATTCCTGCTCCTCAGCAGGAGGAGCTCCAGGGGAGGTTACTAGGAGTAAGGAGAAGGAGGGAGTTGCAGAGGTAAAGCACAGATTTCTGCTGATGCAGGACCTGACCTGTACCTACCTCACAGGGATGTGACCCCACAAAAACAACTATTTCTGTAGGGTTGATTTGGGTTTACAGAGATAGGTTCTGTTGCCTGGGTCTGGAGATTGGAGGGGCTCTGCATGGCCATCCCGAGGGCATACTGCTGCCCATCCGAGGGGTCTCTGCTGGCGTGGCTAAAGACAAAATGCAAAGGGATCTTTTCAGAAGATCATTTTCAAATTCCCCTTATCCTCATCTCTGGCAGTGGCAGTTAATTGCCAGTAAACTTAAAGTATTGGGAATTAATTCTGCACACAGCATGGATCCAGCATTTGAAATTCATTGTCAGCAGAAACCAGAGACAAACACCCTGGTTTGAGAAGGGGCTGGCCAAGATGATGACCAGTGTTGCTCTCCCTGGTTATATACTAAGGGAAAGGCAGCTTTTTCTCTGGATGCGTAACATGGGATGATCATGTCCGAAGAGGCTGTCTCTGGACACAAAACAGCACAGCTGGCGTCTGGATCTCCGTCCACTGTGGTGTTCAAGGATGGATGCTGTGCATGATACCGTTCTGGAGGTGTGAACTTCAGGGCCAGAGAGGACCCATTATCTCATCTGGCCTCAGGCAGAAAAGAGAGGCCATAAAATTTCACCCAGTTACCTCTGTTTGACTAAAGCGTCTCAACCAGAAAAATATCCAGACTCGACCTGGTGATTGTGGGGAATGAGGACTCGGCTCCGCGTGGTCACTGGCTCCAGCATTGATCAATCTCGGTGGCAGAAGCAGGAGCTGTGTGCCCAAGAGACCGATGCCTGGTCCTGAGTCCACCTTCTGCCTGAGGAGCCATTGCAGAATGGCGATTTCTCTGCTCCCTCATCAGTCCCACGGGAGCTTTATACCATGGCAGGAACACACTCCACTCCACAGCTTTAAGAGCTGCTTTAATTACAGGAGCATCTGGAGGCCCCAGCAAGGATGGGATCTTCGTCCTGATGGATACTGTGTGCACAGAGTGAGAAACAGTCCATCCTGAGGGACGTACGGGAGGGTCAAAGGGTGGGAGGAGGACAAGAGAAAATATTCCCCGAGGATGACACGCTGGAGCAGAGCACAGGCTGAGGCCATCCGATCGGCTGGAGCAGGCACGGGTGTAGCTGCACACGGGTGTGAAATTGGGAACTGGCCAGAGCACGCTCAGGAACACAGGAGTGTGGAGTCACTGGTTATCTGCTCTGTCCATGGACCACAAGAGATAGGACAGGCAGGATCTCTTCAGAAACCATCCATCTCCCAGAGCTCAGGGCTGCCTCCCAAAGCATCCATCCACCATCCCATACACATCCACCATCCCATATTCCTGAAGGAGCTCCAGCCACTCAGACTCTCCATTGTCCCTCCTGTCATCGTCACAGCCCCGGTGCAGGCCACATGTTTGCTTTATGGCCTGGGTCATCCTCACAAGTGCATCCTTGCACCAGCACAGTGCAAGCCTGAGCCTTCCTTCGGTCACTGCTCAAACATGGCCAGAATTAAGGTGCAGCGTGCCACAGATTTCACACGTCTGGGAAGTAAAGGTCCTCTCACCACTTTGTTTCCTCTGGCAGCGAGTGGAGAACCCTTACAAACTGAAACTCTTTTTTCCGTCAGTGAATGCGGGATGCTCTCCTGAGGTTTCCTTTAGTGTTTGGCAGGTGTGATGGATAGAAAAAGGGAGAGGAAACCACTTCTCTCTTGACAGTCTTGGGTTTAGCTTTTCCAAGATTTCCTTTCCAAATCTGCACTCTGCAAACAACACTCACATTTATTACATCAATCTCACAACACTCGAGCAAGCTGGGATTAGACATCCCAAGCTGGGACATCATGGGCCTCCACTTCTTCAGCTACAGCAGAATTTGCAATTCCAGCTAAAACTAGCATCATGTTGCTTGCAAGACTCTGGTTTTGGGCAGGAGCACACGCTGCTCCCTCATCCGCCCAAAACCGGCGTATTGCTCATGCTGGTGCAGCCCAGAGCTGATGTGCCACACTTGCAGGTGTCAAGTTTGCTCTGTGCTCTCTACCCAGGTAACTTTTCCTTGTTGAGGGTTTAATACAAAAGATAAAAACTGCTATTAGCTTTGCTGTCTACCAGCAATCTGTGCACGTGGAAGCTCCTTTGCCAGCTCTCTTAACCGCTGTTGGTATAGGCTGCTGTGAGGCCCTTTGGCCAAGACTGTGAGGCTGAGAATCACTTGGGAGGACGGTTGTCTTGAAATTGCTATAACAGCCTGATGTGGGCTGCCTGGAAAAAGTGAAAGAACAAGTTTGTCTTTCTGCTTCCTTTTGAGAAAAAAGGTAAACGGCCCCGTCTGGGTCTGTTGTGCCAATTCCCTTTGGATAGGCAGGAATTCAGCATTGCAGGGGTCAGTATCTAGAGATGTCTCCAGCAGCGTGGGCAGATCTGCAGTGTGACTGCGAAGGGCACTTCAATCCCATATTCCTGAAGGAGCTCCAGCCACTCAGACTCTCCATTGTCCCTCCTGTCATCGTCACAGCCCCGGTGCAGGCCACATGTTTGCTTTATGGCCTGGGTCATCCTCACAAGCCCTGCAAACTCACACAGCCTCACCCCCAAGGAGGTGGCCCTGGGTCTGTAGCACATGTTTGGGCTCCAGATGGACCCAGTGTGTCCTGTGTCACAGTACATGCCAACCGCAGCATCCCATGCCACCCATTCCCAAATTGCACCTCCGTCACCTGGGCAACGGGGAGCTCGAACCTAGAAGCAGAATTTCCTGCCGGTTCTCCAGCCACTCCAGATTTCTCTGGAAACCAAATGCATTATTTTGGCATGTTTTTGCTTGTGTGTGGAGGACAGTTTCCTCCTGTACTCACCTGGCTTGACCAGGACGGGGGACCCAGCAGTGCTGGTCCAAGCATCGAGGCTTCCCCGATGCCCTGATCCCTCTGCCTGAGCTGACAGATACGATCCTGAGTCAAAACAGAAGAGTTAAATGGAGGCATAACTGGCCCTGGGAATGTAACTGTTAGCACATGCATTGAAAACACAGATAAAAGGACTGGCAAAACCATATATGCCTCTTGAAACCTGCCCGCATGCTTTCTTATGTCTCCAGGGCCGCTTCCTTCTCCCTGGCCGGGTGACAATTTACCTCTAGGAACTGTTGCTGGGTGAAACAGCAAGATATTATCACCCTCCTGCATTGCCCAAGCTCACACTCCACTTCCCAGGTGTTGCAGTTATAGCTGTTTTGCTTCTGCACCTCGGCTAACACTTTCTAAGGACACTTAATGTAATTTTTCAACAGTTGTTATCTCTCATTTACAAACACCTCCAGTTTGACACATTATATCCTCTGGGTGCTGGTGAGCAGCAGAGAAATCAACATTACTGAAGTGAAAGTGCCCTGCTAGACCTGCAAATAAAGCTGCATCCGTAATCCTCGCTGCTGTCCTGATGTGACTCGCAGGTACTGAATACTTTTGCTAACTTGCAAAACTGTTGAAAGCACAAAACTCCAGGAGATGTTCCTCCTTCAGGTGACCGCTTCAGCTGTGGCATCCAAGTCCCCACTGCCTCCATGTCTTGCTGCTTTTGCCTGCGACAGATAGCAGTTGACCGAGGTCTTTCACATCTTCATGGGGGCTGTTTTCAGCTCACACTACTGGAATATGCTCATTTGCCGAATTTTTTTAGATGAGTTTTGCTCTGATGACCTTGTTCAACACTGGTTCACCTTCCTTCCTGCTGTACCCTTAATTATCCATGCTGCCTCCTGTTGCACAGACCACTTATTTCTCCGAGTACAAAGTCTTCCACTGGAAAGCATCCTTACCAAACAGGTTCAGCCTGGCTTCACTGAGCACCAGGCTTTTATTGCAGGCACTTGTTCCCTTAACTCTCCTGGAGTATCTTCCAGGCTGGTCCCAGTAAGCTTTGTACTCCCTGCGTCTCTCCCAAGGAAATGTCCTCCAAGAAACCGCTGCTCCACATTCTCCCAGCTCTCCTGCATCTGCCCACCTTTGATACATCACATGGTGGATGCACCTGTGGATTTTCTATAATCATCGAAAGAACCAACAACTAGCTCATCGGCTCCAGTATCTTCTTTAGAGCCATTTTCTGCTCCCCGATATGGATGTTCTCAGGACACTCTGGCAAGGACATGGGAGTAACTGCCAGATCTCTGCTCCTCCTTCCCTCTCCTCCGGGTCTCCTCTCTGAGACAACAGAGACTGGAAAACACAGGATTCTTGTGCTAAATCCTGTAACTGAGAAACCCTGAAAGTGAGAGTCCTCTGACCTAGCTTTAAGCTTTAAATGTCGCCTTAAACTCCCCGGATAGCCTGTAGAGACCAGCAGGCACCTCCAGATGGGGAGTCGTCTGCCCTGCCTTAGAAAGCCGCCATGAGGAGATGAATTGCTCTTTAGAGGAGCTCCACTGCCTTCAGAGGAAGCCAAGGGGACTGGTTAACATTTGGTAGTCTAATTTTTAGGCACTAAATTACAGCAAATGAATCTCCCTGCAGATGTCACGGGATATGGGAATCCCTATTTTTCCTTTAAAGATGTGGGATCATTTCAACCCAATGCCACCTCAGCGACCAGCCAGCTGTGGTCGGGGAAGGCTGGGGTCAGCTGGAGGAGCACGTGCTGAGTTTGGGGTTGCCTGGTTTTGCTGATGGTCTCTTTCTCAGCAAAAAAAAAGAAAAGAACATGAAAAGTACCCACTTCCAGCAGCTGTCTCAGGAAAAGCTGAGAGACATGCGCTCACACTGCTGGGTTTTGCTACCTTACATGGAACACACTGTGCAAGACAGATCCTGATGGGACTGAGGTTCACACATTTCCAAATCCGTCTAAAAAAGTTTTGATAGAAAATTCAAGTGAGATGACACTTTAACTGGAAATAACAGCAGCAGAGAAATCAACAAACTTCAGGCCTTGGAGCCCGTTCCTTCATTTTCATCAAATCCAGCATATTCGTCTCAAACCGTCTGGAGCAGACGTTCTGTGCATTTTTTTTTTATCCCAGAAGATACCACAAACAGTTTCTGTTTCAAATTATGAAGTAATAAAAGAAACCTCACTACATTGATGTTTGTTACTAATTATGTTACTTATGTTTTTATATCAGCAACTCCAAGCTTAAATCCACTTGCAATAATAATCAAAAAGCAATTCAGGTCAGATTTTACAACCCTTTAAACATATTATCTCTGTGCTTCCAATCAAATAATCAGTCCCATATTATATTCCTATAAGACATGGTCAGCGTGTTCTGCAGATGTTTCTGAGCATGAGCATAGCTGTCTTCTCTGCTAATGTATAGACTGCTGTGATCATATGATTGCCATAATCCCATGTCCAGGGGTGTAATTCAAGCTTGGGACGCCAGGATGGCAGCAGAAGATGGACCCAGCAGCCTATTTAGACAAGATGCAAGAAGTGGTTTATCTTACAGGTGGGGAGCTGAGGCAATGGATGTTTTTAAGCATAAAATGCAATAGAGCCCTTAGGCACCTGACGTGGCATTAGGAGGGGTTTACAGAGCCCAGGGCCCTGCTGGCCACCCAACATTGCTCTGAGGGAGCAGGCTCTGGTGTGTTTAAGTGAATCATTGCTGTCCCTGGTGTCTGCAAGTGCTCGGAGAGGACAGGGCAGCTGAGACCCCTCTCAAGAGCCCTTATATCCCAGGAGAGAAAAATTATTTTGAAAAACCTATTCTTACTTACGTTCCAAAGTCTTGTTGTTTCTGTGGTTTGTGTATGCAAAGGGAAACCACCAAAGCTTCATGCTCTGGGGAAGCCTCCTGCTTCCACATGGGTGTCGTTCAAATCCCTGGGACCCCGAGCCCGCTCTCTCCCCACTGGTGCTTGGGCATCCCTCGCACCTCCCACAGATGCATCCCTCCGCAGCACTTTGCCCTGTAGGGCTTCTGGCCTTGCCAAAGTGGAGCTGCCTGCCCTGCCTGCCGCAGCCTGGTGATTTCCAGTCCTCCTCGGATCATTCAGGAGTAAAGCCACGATCTCCCTGCGTTTCACCAAGCTTGAGCTGTTCTGCACTCTCTATCACTTACATCCTTGGCTTTCTCCCCTGCCAAGTGCTACCTGGGGAAAAGGGATAACTCAGGAATTTGAATGCTCCGATACCATGGAAACTAGGCACAATTCCTATGGAAATGGGGTAGGTAGGAGAAACCATTTTTCCAAATACTCTCAGATGTGGATGCCTGTCTTGGAAAATCCTCTGCCAGGTCCTCATCCAGCACGGACCAGCACTAAGGTGCAAAGAGCTGCTGTTTCACGCCGGGTCAGAGGCTGGCTGGCAGCACCACGATCTGCACGCCCTGCTCCACTGCAGCTCCCAGCTGAGGTCAGGGCCATCTCTGCTTTTTGCTTAAGCTGCTTTCAAGGTCAAAAACCTAACTGGAAAAAGCCCCAGTCCCTTCCCAGAGTCCCAGCAGCATGAGTACAGCTCCTTGTCTCCGAGCCTGAGCTGACCCCAGCATGGCTAAAGCAGGTGTCTGACACTGCTGGAGGGAACACATCTACCACGTCCCACCCCTAGCTCAGTGTGCTGCCGCACATCTCAGAGACACGCTTTTCCCCGTATACCCATTTGTGGGGTGCACTCATCTACCCCATTCCTGTAGTCAGGTGGTTCTTTGCAAATTCATCTCAGAAACTCACTTATAGCTTTTCACCTTCTAACACCGCGGGTAAATGCATCAAATGCATCACAGGTGGTGTGTTAGGAAAAAAAGTTTACCTGGCTCCAGTTAAGAGAAAAATGCGAGGGCATTTTTACACTGGACAACCACAGATGCAAAGGTTTGTGCAGATGGATTTAGGGTTGAGGGCTTGGTTTGCCTTTGAAGAGCCCTTTAGGGAGTGCAGAAACCCCCGTGTTGTCCCTGTTTGTGGCAGGTCACAGACCTCCTGCCGAGAGGATTTGGGTCTGCAAAATACAGCATCTGAAACACAGCAGCCTTAGCACTGCTGTGCTCACGCTGGGATTTACCAGCCAAGCTCAGGGAGGCTGGGGACAGTCAGGCTGGGGAGAGGATTGGGCAAAACGCGTTAGAAATGGTCGTTGCCATCATGACACACTGGAAAGTTTTAGCAATACGAACTTCCCTGATGCATCCACGGAAAACAACCTATGAATGCTGCCAGGGCTCATGCTGTGAAAGCGATGGCCAGGTTTCACACCTCGGCCGTCTATCCTTGGATGGTCCCAGTTGCTACGCAAGCCCCATGGCAGCTCCTCAGGGGATTTTCCAAGGCGCTTGTTGGGATAGGAACAGTCTTCCTGGAAATCTTCCAGTCCTTGTGACTGTGGGCAAAAATGAGGCAATGCAGGCAGGCACTGAAGGAGCAAATATCCATCTGCAAGGGAAACCCTGCTCCCGGCCCCAGGAGACCCCCTGCTCTAAGGCCAGGGGCACAAGAGGCATCTGAAGGTGGGTATAGCAGGGGAGAAGATGCAAAGGGAAGGGTCTCGAGATTTCCTCCTTCAGATTTATCTCCTACGTGGATGATAGACCTCAGCATCGCAACGAGACACTGACCCTCCCTTCATTTGGCCTGGAAGAGGCTCCTTTGCCGCCAGCTTAGCACTAAAGCCAGGCCAGGATTTGTTGCCAAGCCCTGAGCAAGGACGGTGGGTCCTGCCTGCCGGGATGAGCTGCTCTAGCGAAGGAGAGAGATGAAGCATCACTGCCCTCTACCTCCGCTCTGCACCCCGGCGCTGGAAGGGGAAGGGGACGAGATGCCCACATGTTTGCTATTAAGCAGCAACAGCGTTTCCAAGGATGGGTCCGCAAAGCCCGGGGAAGCAGAGCTGCCAACAGCATCGTCAGAAGTGTGTTCAGCATTCAACCATCTCTGGCAGCCAAGTCCCGCTGGCTGGGTCTGATGGGTTCCTTGGCTTTCCTTCTTAGTGTTGGTGGTTTTAAGAAGTTGAGCAGCTCTGCAGGAAGCTGATGTGCTGCTGGCTCACAGCCTTCATCTGGGGGGTTTGGAAACTCTGGGGATGGGCCCCTCAGGACTGATAATGGGGACGCTTATTTGCAAAAAAAAAAAGCTTTTAATTAAAAATATTCATTGGTGCTCAGCGAGCAGGATAAAGCCCCTCTTTTCTGGAAGCTGAGAACTCAAGGTTTTTATTTGTTGAGTGAGCAGTCATTTTCTATGGAAATAATGTTTTCTGCTGGAAAGATAAGAACTGATTTTAGTCAGAAAAGTGTTTAGGTGGAAAATTCCTCATTGGCTCGAAAGGTTCCCCCAGTCTCCCTGGAGGATGTGGGGAGTCGGGAAGGGAAAAGCAGCAGCAAAGATTTTAACCCAGCTGTAAGGGAGGCTCTCAGCACACTCATAAACTAGAACAGCTCCCTCACCATCGCCCCAGGGACTTCACGGAAACCCAGATAGCTTGCGGAGTAGCAGATTGCATGTGGGTAGATCAGTATGGGGAGAGAAAGATATATATGGAGATCAACAGTATAGAAAGACATCAAGCTTTTGGTTCATCTTTTGGCAAAATAGCTGTGTACTTTCTTCCTTGTCCCTTCCACAGGGAAAATTTGGCCCAGAGTGACTGAAAGGAGGGTGCCTGTGGCACGTGCCAGAGCAAAATCACGTTTGTAGGAACTCCGTGCATATCCCAGGTTGTTTTCTGCCACATGGAAACCTGCTGTTCTAGGACCGCTAACGGGGAGTGGGGAGGTCAAGCAAGTCACTCAAATGCATGATTTCTCCCCATTTAGTGTCTGCGGCAGAGCTCTTAGCTCTGAGCCATGGCAGGGAGGGATCATCCCACCCACCCACTCTTTCCTACTGACCTGGGGAGAAAGATACTTCTTTAGAAAGATTTGCCCTGCTTTTGGGCACGAAGACAAAGTGTTTGCAAAGGTGCCGGGTGTCCCCGTGACCTGCGACTTGCTGCACCGTGACAGCTCAGTTCAAGGCAGGGGACCAGGGGCTCCACCATTTCCGTGCACCACGAGTGCTTAGGAGAAGATCCTCTGCAAGTCGCTTGGAGAGGGTTTGCAGGAGGACAGAGAAATACCCCTTTTTTCTCCCAGAACAAGCTGATTTAAAGAAAATTGAAAAGTATACTGCTGGGAGAGATTTTTTTTTTCCAAGTCTGGCCAGGGAATTAAGGTTCTTGGGGTGTCCCCAGCTCTGCAGCTGCCTTCCCCGAGTGGGTAGTTACCCTACAGCAGGGCAGAAGAGTCTCTCAAGAGGCATAAAAAGCAGGAAGAAGAGTATCATGGGGCAAAGCGACTGCTTTTCAAATAACTTGTTAAAAACAGTGGGTTCTGCTTATTTCCTCTCTGGCGATGGTGTGGTGTTGGCACGACTGCCTCTGAGGTCTGGTCGCTCACTGGCAGCCCAGCTCCCACCAGAAGAGCCAAGAATAACCCCAAATGGGAGTCATTAATAGCTTAAAAACATGTCAGTGACAAAAAACAGAGTAAACTGGAGGGAAATTAGGATGCCGTTTGTAAGGACTAATTAAGCATCACGTGGGGCATGGCAGCCTCCCGGGGGGATACGAGGGGCACACCTGCATCACGCTGTGATGGAGGTCACGGGGGCAGGACCGAGGAGGAGGAAGGATGAGGAGGGATGAGGAGGCGGTTGTTAACCCTGCGAAGCAGAGGGGTTTGTGTGCCTCGGGCAGAGCCGGGGCAGGGGTGGGGGCAGGGGACAGGGCAGGGCTCGCCCGGGCAGGAAAACAGGCAGCGAGGAAGGATGTTTCCTCACAGGCCACCTCCTTCCTCTGGCCACCCCTCCACATGTCACCGCTCGTGTGGGGCTGGCTGCCCCTTCCATGGTGGCAGGAGCAAAGACACTGGCTTGGACATGCTGGGCTGAGCAGAGTCTTTACAAAGAGAGCTGGGAGCTTTGGATGGTCCCAAATCTGACCTATTTCCCAAGCCATGAGCAGACTGATGCCAGGCAGGGAGGAGAAAACCCCTCTACTTGGATGCAGATGACCTCCAGTCATGAGTCTTCCACCTTCCCTGAGACACCAAAGCCTTTTCCCACCACTGAACAGCAGTGGAGACTCCAGAACCGCTTCCCAAAATTGTCTGAGAAACAATAGATTCATTTTTACTGGTTTATAGACAAGTATTGGGCTTGTTTGGCCTGTCTTTAGATCCAGCTGTCCCACAGCTGGGACAACCCAAGCGTCACCCTCACCGGCGAGCTGCTGAGGGAAGTGGGAGAGCCTGGGAGAGGAGATGTCTGGAGAACTTGGGAACCGTGAAGATGAGGTGTGAAAAGGAGATTTCCTTACGCAAACCCATAGCTTGGAAGGTAGAAGGAAAGGACACACATGGCCCTTAAGGAACCATGGCACTGACAACACAAACATTGTTGGGATGGAGGGATACAGGCTCTTTAGGAAGGACAGGCAGGGGAGACGAGGAGGGGGTGTCACCCACCACATCAATGACCAGCTGAAGTGCATGGAGCTCTGCCCGGGGATGGATGAGGAGCCAACTGAGAACTTATGGGTCAGGATTAAACGGAGGGCAGGGACAGGTGACATTACGGTGGGTGTCTGCTACAGGCCACCTGACCAGGAANAAAGCTTCTATATGTACATCAGCAATAAAAGGAAGACTAGGGAAAATGTGGGCCCTCTCCAGAAGGAAACAGGAGACCTGGTTACCTGGGATATGGAGAAGGATGAGGTACTCAATGGCTTTTTTGCCTCAGTCTTCACTGGCAAGTGCTCAAGCCTCACTGCCCAAGTTGCAGAAGGCAAAGGCAGGGACTGGGAGAAGATGACGTTCGAGACCATCTAAGGAACCTGAAGGTGCACAAGTCCATGGGACCTGATGAGATGCCTCCATGGGTCCTGAGGGAACTGGTGGATGAAGTTGCTAAGCCACTATCCATCATATTTGAGAAGTTGTAGCAGTCCAGTGAAGTTCCCACTGACTGGAAAAGGGGAAACATAACCCCCATTTTTAAAAAGGGGAAAAAGGAAGACCTGGGGAACTACAGGCCAATCAGTCCTACCTCTGTGCCCAGCAAGATCATGGAGCAGATCCTCCTGGAAACTATGCTAAGGCACATGGAAAATAAGGAGGTGATTGGTGACAGCCAACATGGCTTCACTAAGGGCAAATCGTGCCTGACAAATATGGTGGCCTTCTACGACAGGGTTACAACGTTGGTGGATAAGGGAAGAGCAACTGACGTCATCTACCTGGACTTATGCAAAGCATTTGACACCGTCCCGCACGACATCCTTGTCTCTAAATTGGAGAGACGTGGATTTGACGGATGAAACACTCGGTGGATAAGGAATTGGCTGGCTGGTCGCACTCAAAGAGTTGCGGTCAACAGCTCGATGTCCAAGTGGAGACCAGTGATGAGTGGCATTCCCCAGGGGTCGGTATTGGGACCGGTGCTGTTTAACATCTTTGTCCACAACATGGACAGTGGGATGGAGAGCACCCTCAGCAAGTTTGCCGACGACACCAAGCTGTGTGGTGTGGTCGACACACTGGAGAGAAGGGATGCCATCCGTACCCCGTGCTCCACCAGGTCAGGAGGACAAGTGCAGCAAACATCACCCCAGGGTGCGATGCCTGCCTGGTACCAGAGAGGTCCTGCCCACCTCCCTGGCCACGTCCACCACTCCCAGTACTGTCCAAGGTTGGAGGAGTCCTGCTTCTGGAGAGGTTGG
The DNA here is from genome assembly GCA_013400755.1 of Pelecanoides urinatrix. NCBI lineage: Eukaryota > Metazoa > Chordata > Aves > Procellariiformes > Procellariidae > Pelecanoides > Pelecanoides urinatrix. Next base: position 37,791 of record VZTQ01008820.1, on the reverse strand, counting down.
TCTCTCTTCAGGTACAGGCGATTTCTATGGACACTGTGGCCTCAGCCTGGCTCCAGTGCTGGGTAGGAAAGTGTGGTCCTGCTCCAGGCTATGGCTTTTGGCGGATTTTGGTGGCCATGGGCCAAACAGTCACTCTTCAGCCCTTCCCCTCCTTGCACGTCCATCACTGCTCTGGGCACACATGACCACACTGGATTTCGGTTCTTCCAGAGGAAAACAGGCATTCTGCAGGAGCCTGGCTGAGGACTTAGAGCCACCAGGAAACACTCCTAAGTGGGAGCCATTTCCTTCTCTCTCCTTACTACTCCTGGCGTGTGCTGTGGTGGTGGGAAGGGGGAGCCTTTGCAAGGGCTCTGTCTAGATTGTTTCCTATCAGGAGCTCCCCAAAGTGAGTGAAAGGCTTTTAAATTAGCTGAAAGGAAAAATGAAAAAATAATTTCTTTTTAAATCAGAATGAATATCTTTTTGCTTTGAAATGCAGAAAGCACAGAGCAGATTAGTCCGACGAAGCAGAGATAAAGGTTCATGCACAACTTTGTCCCCAGGACATTACACATCACAGCAAGCTCTGGCCAGACCCACTGGTCCCAGCACATCCCTCCTCGACCCCTGCAGCCCCACTGGTGGCTCCTGCTGTGCCAGCCTTCAGCCTCCTCCCCTACTCAAGGGGCCCAGGTGACCTCTGCTTTTCAAATGGGCATAGCTCAGACTGGAGAACTCAAGCAACTTCTGCAGTGGTTTACGTCCTCACCTCACAACAAGGCACACCAGGGTATTATCCCTTCAGCATTGCGTGAGGTTCGGGTGCCTGGGTTTCCTCCTGGTAGAATCGCAGAGGCCTTGGTTGAGAGGGATGTTGGAGATCTCCAGTCTCTGCTCCCCCTTGGAGCAGGACTATCACCATCCTTAGAGCAGGTCAGCCATGGCTTTGTCTGGCCAAGCCTTGAAAACCTCCAAGGATGAAGATGCACCCACCAGTCTATACAGGGCTGCAGCATCCTCCCAGTGAAGGATCTCCTGTACCTCCTAAGTCACAACTGTGTCCACTGCTCCTTGTTTTACCATCCGCCAGTACCAAGAAGAATTTGGCTCCATCATCCATCATTTCTATCTGCCCTTCAAAGTGTTGTAGGCTGCTGTTAGGTCCCATCTTGGCTTCCTCTTCACTCGACTAAATAAACTCCAGAGTGTTCCCTCAGCAGTTGGAGTGGGGAGCTGCCAAGACCTCAGCAGGCTCCCAAATGTTTGCTGTCACTCTCTTTCCTCGGTGGGGGAGGAACTCTGCTCTCTCCAGAGGGTCCCCATGACCTCTTCTTCCATGGAACATAACGCAGGCTTGCATAGATTTTGTCTGCTACCCCCTTGCCCCCGGGGAATGCAGACATTGTTCACTCCTCCAGATGTTTCCAATACAAAAGTTGTGTTCCCTCAATTTGCAAGCACAGATTTCTTTGGGTTTGTTTTTAACTTGTCCCAAGCGACAGTCATGCAAATGGGGTCTGGCCCACACAGCTGGCCCCAGCGTGCCAGCAGAGCATCTCCCGTCTGTCCGTACGAGATGTCAGAAGATCTCCAGGAGGCTCTTTCCCTGCTCCCCAACAGGTGTCCATGGTAAATCCCTGCTCTGTCAAGCTGCTGGCCACCAGGCTTACACCTAATATGTTGCTGTAATTTCAGTTCATATTCCACTCAGTTTTCAAAGACACTTCAGTCATTTTCTTGGCTCTGCTAAACATTCGTGGCTGTGTGTCCTCTATGCTTGACATGAGCTTCAAAACAGTGGAGGCAAATTACAGATGTATTCAGGGACATGTGAGGGGAGGGACACTGGGTAGTTATTAAATTACTGCATGTCTTAAAGTCCCATAAGCTGTGGTAGGACACAATATTTGCCCCATCAACCACCTGGCAGATGCCAAGGTCTGCAGAGTGCAGTTTGGGTCCCTGCGGATGCAGCAGGTAACCATGGGCTTGCCTCAGTTTCCCAAAGCGAAGCACCATGGATGTGATTCAGCTCTGCGTGAGCAAATGCTCCCACAGGCGCATCTCCATGCAGCCAAGCCCTGGGCTAGTCCTGCAACAGCATGTCACACCTCGCCACATAACGCTCGTGTCCCGGCACATCTGTGCATTGTTCGCAGCACCTGCTGGGGCAGGCAGGATGGGTCTGCGTTCCTCGGCGGGCTCACATCAGCCAGCAGCTAGTGCTAGGAAGAGAGCCAGGCGCTATGTGGAGAGAGCCAGCACGTCTCCAGCTCGCTGCAGCAGTCATAGATGTCCATGCTACTAACGACTGGTGGAAGAAATAGGGCAGGGAGAGAAATCATGTTTTAGGTCAGAGCATCCTTGCAGGATTGACAAGGCACCTTGTGCCATTTTTCCCTATTTTCTTTCTTTTCTGCCTTTCTCCATCCCTGCATAGAGCCTGAAGTAGTTGGGGATCCAGCGCCCATGACTCCAGGGATTTAGGGGAAGCTACAGAGTCTTCTACTCTCTTCCTGGCTCAGGCTTCATTCGGGACTGTGACCCCCTCCTATGATCCAGGAGGGGGTCCCGAAACTGTGTGTGAGCTGTGTCACCAAAATCCTCCTTCCCCGCCTGACTTCTTCCTCCTCCACAGGCCCACGGAGGAGAGAGGGGCCAGGCCCCTGGGCACAGCTCAGCTGGGTCAAAAAAGGGAGTATGCAGTACAAAATGGGAAGATGAATGAAAAACCAGGTTCTACCCATCAGAGCATCATGCAGAAGGGTCTCCCATAGACATGATCCCCAGTGCCCGGCTCCCAGGGGCTGGCTTTCGCAGCCTGGACTTAGCGATGCTGAGCCCCGCATCCAACAGGCGAACACTGCAGAAAGTTTTCTGACTTATAAGGCCAGCTCTCCAAAATGCTTTTTATTGCCTAAAAAGGATTGTGACATTTAGTGGAGAAAAGGCCACCAAAGCGCCGTCGCACGAGACACCAGCAGAGCCCCAGCTGCTGGCCGCAGGGACCACCCGACGCCTTCCTGGTCTCCTGGAACAGGAAAATGAGGAGTCGGCAGAAAAACGAGCAGATGAAGGCGGCATATGCAGCAAGGAAATGCAACATTTTTTATCCTGTGTCTAGACCTGTTCCAAAAATTATTTAACAAATTCATCCACCTGGCAGATGAGAACATGACTTTTATTGTCCCGGTGTAACAGTGCTGTGACAGCTCTGCCTGCGGGAGGATGGGAGGGAGGGAAGTCTGCAGGGGTGAGTCACAACCATCGTTAGATTAAATAGCATATAGAGAAACAAATGGACATACTTGCTGTTGTCCATGGACATACTCTGATTTGTGGTTAAAAGCTAATCCTTATTTTCTAGCTATATTGTTTGATTTAATAAAAAACTTATTTCTTCCCACAAACATCACCTCTTTCTTTATGTCTTCCTCAATAAAGCACTCCTTGGTGGAGCTTACGGATAATTATTGGCTGCTTTATTTCTTCAAACCACTGCTCAATCACAGAAGTCACACAATCAATGACAAACACTTTCTTAAGTATGGAAGGAGTCTTATTTAAAGCAAAAATGTGATTCACCCTCAAATTTTACATTCAAAGTGCTTTAGAACATGAAAATACGTGGTGAACAAAGGAGATCTTGCAGCCACATTTCCTAGGAAGCAAAAAAAGCCATAATACTGAAATTATTTTGATTGCAACCTGAGACAGATGTATGAGCTGCCCATAAGAAAGCCTGGAAGGTTCAATTGCACCCCAGCTTTCATAAAGTCACCCCACCACGAGGTGTGTCCTCACGTTAGAGGAGAGCGTTGCTGGGTTGACCCATCACACTGGATCCAGCCTGCTGCTCCTCTCGACAGTCCCTGTGCACAGAAAACCCCTTTATTATTCTAAGAAGGGGCGATTTCTATGTTGCTTCAGCTCATTTAAAAACACTTGGCCCTTACAAAGCTTTTCTAAGTGGTGTCTTTATGGTCTTTTCCACTGTCTTTTTTAACAAAGCCCTTTCTCTGATAAGCCCAGCTATCGACTATCTGAATCCTTAAGGATTTCTTCCCACGTACCTCCCAGTCTCTCCTGCATCTCATTTTCCACTCAGCCTCCTTTGCTCTCAAGACCTTGCTTGTCTTTCTCCCCTCAGGCTGGACAGCCCAGCCAAGGGACTTCTGCTGAGGGATGCCCAGTGTCCCTGGAAAGGAGAACAGCTTTGCTACGGCCACATTCATGCTCCTTTCACCACGTCCCAAGGCACAGCGCAGTTGCAAATAAGATCCAGCAATGCCGCCTGCCAGCTTGCATCATTTTTCAAAACCATATTAAGGCCCATCTCACCCTCTCTTAAAAATAACGCACATCGGGAATATTGCAGACTGGGAATTGGCAGTCTGTGGCTGATGCTCGCAGCTCTGAGAGTTTTTTTCTGGGGTCGAATCTCTGCAATTTACTTCACTGAGACTATGGCTCGCACCCGCTTAGGAAAACGCAAAGCTGCAATTCAGCACAGATCGAGCTGCTCAATTCATAAAAATCAAGGAAAAATTAACAAGCACATGCCCACCCTGAAGCTGCCCAGTTACCAAAACACGGGGCAGAGCGCAGAGCAAATCCTGGAAAGCAAACAGTCGTTAAACCATCTTCACCTGGAACCTTTTCTGTGTCAGGCTGCAACGCTGGTGAGCGTTTCTCTTCGGCGAACTCAGTCTGGTTTCATAAAGAAAATGGGTTTACGGAGCTATTTGGTGGGGGGATGCCAGAAGAAGACCCCCCAGGCTCAGCCAATGGCTGGGTTTTGTTTGGTTTCTGGTCCTACCTGTGGCCAAGACGTGCAATGTGGGAAGGAGAAGAGGAAGCAGAGCGCTGAGAGGGCAGCGTGCCAGAGAGGGCAGAGCATCGGTCTGGGACCAAAATGCCCTATTTCCCGCTCTGCATGGGCTTCCTTGATGTCCTTGAGAAAGTCATCATGCCTCGGTGTCTCCGACTGTAAATAATGACAAAGAAAAGACAACAAAAGTCCAATATCTTCATTAAATAATGCTCATTAATGCTCTCATTAAGTAGTGCCGCTCAGCACTCCTCTTCATGACTACAGGCTCTGAACAGAGAAGGAATATATTCATTTTCCAGGTTGCACCAAAGCAGTCCCACCAACACGCTGGAGTATTCGCAGCACTCTTACAAATTCGGAGATGTGAAAAACCAGGCAGCGCTACACGAGGAACAAGCACAAGCCCCCGTGCCCAGGCTGTGCTGCTCAGCGGGACAAACACGGGATGGCACAAGGGGTGGTGGGAGCTCAGCGGGAAGAAGAGCTGGGGGTTAGAGCCGATCACAAGCTGAGCATGAGTCAGCCATGTCAAGCTGTCACAACCGATAAACAGCGCTTTGGGACGTGGAAACAGGAAAATAACTGCAGGACCCATGAAGATGCCAGGCTGCTCGATGATGGGTGCAAGGGGGGCTCGGGCACGCAGTGCCGCCTGCCTGCAGGGGTGCACGGGGGGCCCGGGAACGGCCGCTGCAGCGAGGGACCTGCGGGGCACAGCTCGGCCACAGCCAGCGCCGGAGGGGTTTGCCTGGGGAGGATGCAGCATCGTCGGGGCCGGAGGGATTTAACTTTTCTTCAGGAGACTTAAGGCCCAGAGGGAGAAATATCTGTCAGGGATGATGTATTTAGGGTTGATCATGGCTCACACAGGTTTGCAGATACACCCCTGAGCTCCTGGACTAAACACTAGGTAACGTCCCAGGACAGCTGAGCATGAGCAGGATGGGACCCCGCACGCCCACAGGGCTCCTGTGCCTGCTGCGGCCATGGGCACCTTGACGTGACACAGGGCATGATCCAGGACCAGCTCCGGGTGCAGAACCGCCTGCCCCAGGGGTGTGGGGGTGCTCGGGGTGCTCCATCACGAGCAGTCGGATGCTCCCGCGCTGGCTGTGCTGGACCAGCCTCTCGGGTAGCTGGAGGGATGGAGTGCGACCATGGCCGCATCCAGCCATGGAGGCTGCAACTCCCCAGGCGAGAGCCTGAGCTGCTCATTTATTTTTGATATCCTCATGACAACGACAGCGCAAGACTGTGAGAAAGGGAGAGGCTGCCTGAGCAGCTGCTGTCCCCGAGGAGATGCAGGGACAGGCACCCGGGCGCCCTGTGCAGGGAAGAGGCTCTTCCAGCAGATTTCTTTCCCTGTTCAGGTTCCTCTCTGGACCAACCAGTTTAATAAAGCACCTTCCCCTACCACCTCCTTAGCCCTCATCTCCTGGAAAAACCATGTCTGCTCATTCCCCAGCCCCAGCTACCCCCAGCAGCATCGCTGGAAGCGGGGGCCGCAGAGACGAGCCATCCTCGCCCCGGTCCCCACGCCCACAGTCGCTGGAAGCGTTGCTCGCTATCAGCTGAGCCTCACTCATTGCAGCCCCAGATGGTTTGCCGTGGGTGGGGATGCCCCCCCCCATTACCCCAGCCTCCCGCTGCTGCCCACGCCGTGCCCAGGGCTGGCAGCAGGGGAGAGCAGGGGGATGGCGGGGGCTGAGGTGCTGCTGCTGCCCCCGGGGCACTGCCCGTGTCACCCCCCCGGGGGGCTCAGCTCCCACAGCCACTGATTTCCTTGGGCAACAGCTTGCTCATGCATCCATCTGGCTGGGTCCCAGCAGCAGAGATTCGGGGGCTTTCGTGGTCTCTAGCACACAAATGTGTGTTTGCAGGTTTTTAAGCAATTTGGCAAAAAGTCCTCCTCCCCCAAAATCCAGGAGGCAAAACGATCTGGCACTGAGGAAGAAAAATGCAAAGCCAATGCCAGCAGCAGCCAGGTTTGGGCTCCTTTGGCAGCACCCAGAAGGGACTGTGGGCATCACCGCAGCTGCAGCATGCGGTCAGAGAGCAGGAGCTGCACATCCCTCCTCACTTCCCAGCTGTTTCCTAGAAGCAATAAAACAACAGCAGCAAATTGCATGTAAATCCTCCAGCCTAGACCCTCAAAGACACTTTGGTGCCTGAGCAGTGGAAGCTAAGCCCTTAAATCCTTCTGCAAATCCAGGCTCCGATCTTGTAGGAGCAGGCACCGCAGTGGCACCAAGGTTCATCCTCCCCGCACACCGGAGAGCACAGCCTGGAGCTTCGCCCTCTCCGGAGCACCAGTGAAGACTTCAGTGCAGAAAAAGACGTTTACTGACACAAATGCACAGGGATCAATCTACGTTCCTGTAACACCCTGCTGCAGTCACCCCCAAAACCTTTTGCACATTTAGTGTCACTGCATTGCACTAAGATACCTCCATGCTTTTATGTGAACCTCCAGCCTGACCTGTTTCGACTCCTGCCTTTGTGCCCCCTGCCCATTCCCCTGCCTGACCTCCTATATAAAACCGTATAAATCACAGAAAAGGCACGGAGCTGAGCAAAAATTGGTCCTTGCCTCTGGGCACATGTGTCTCCCCTCCTGCCCCTAGCAAACCTCCAGCACCAATACACCCCTCACACAGCAGCTGCCCCAGCTCCGTTGTGCATCGATATCCCCATGACAGAGTAGATCTCCACCAGCTGCCAGTCTCCCTCTGAACCTGGGCTGGGTTTTGCCCCGCAGGTGCTATAACCAGCCTTTGGGAGAAGGCGGATGAGAGGCCCTGTGTGCTCAGCTGCTCCTTCGCATGGATTAGTGGCATTGCCTCACTCAGCCCAAGCAACAAATTGTGCTAATTAAGTGCAAGCTCAGGTTGCCTCTCGTTGCAAGTGTGAGCAGCTCCGAGCAGCCTGGGGGGATTCCCGCTGCCGGAGGTCCACGTGGTGATGGAGAGCAGTGGGATGGGGAGATGCCACCAGCCCATGCTGGTCCCTTCCTTCCCTTGCAGGGGGGAGCTGGGAGGCCTGGCTGGCAGGAGCTCTGCATATGGAGCGATTCCTTTCAGCTGAAAGGCCATTTCATTTGTTTATTTAATCAAATTTCCTCCAACTTAGTGAAACTGCAACAATTCCCTTTGAATCTGATTTTTCACCACAAAAGCTGTTTGCAGCAGTACAAAGAAATGGCGCTGCAGATGTTCCCCTCAGCACGACGCGGGCTGTTTGCTGGCCACGAGTGTTCCTGTGACAGCCCCGCTAGTTGTGATATCACCTTATTTATTGCCGACAAATAGTGCTGATTGTCAACAGCCAAACCTGCATTTGGGACCGAAGCACTGTGGAGCGATGGACCCACGTGTGTTCACTGCAGAGTTCAGTGGGTTCCCACTGCCGCGGCTCTGGGGTGAGCTACACCACAGCACGGGGTGTCCCGTGTGGTTTTGGGTGTCACAAATACCAGTTTACAACCCCAGCACTGCCCTGGCTTTCTCTGCAACACTGGCCGCTTCTCCAGCTTTTTAACCCTCTTTAATGGGGTATGAACTCCCCTTAATGGGGCTAGTGGGTCTGGGCGGGTGTGGGGCACTGGGATTAGAGGGGCAGTTGGGGTGTGAGGAGTCGGTAACTGGGTTTGGGAATCGCTGCATCCTTTATAGCCCAGGGGAGGTGGGTGGAAGGGGCTGGGGGCCGGAGAGGTTTTGTTCCCTGTTGTTTTACCCAAGTAAAACTGCTGCAACAGTGGCTGGAGGGTCCTGGGGACAGAAGAAGGACCTTCAGGTGCTTTTACCTCGTAGGCTTTGCCGGTCACTAACACCGGTGTGGGGAAAGGATGAAGTACATGGCTGCAGGGACAAACACCAGGGCTGATGAAGCCATCTCCATCACTCCAGGTATCAGCAGCCAACCCCCCTCCCAGCCCGGCGGGGACTGTGGGACCAGGGTGACACAGGACAGTACCGCAGCCTGGAGCAGCCGCTGGCTCGGCGGCCGGACTCTGGCCAGCCTGTCCTCACGCTGCCGCATCTCCCAGCTGCATTAATGCTCCATCAGAGACCCCTCTGCTGCCGGGGCGGGGGGATTTCTGCTTATGAACATCTTTGAGATGAGCAAGTTGTTTATTTCTTGCATTGAAATTCACTGCTAGAATTAGTACAAAAGGGAAGAAAATGTTTTTTCTTTGTTGCATTAAGTCCCTCGTTGTCCCTCGCCCCAGGATTGCCCCTCCTGGGCCGCATTGTTGGGCCGCCCAGCCGGAGGGAGAGCACTGCGGGACGTGGGGAGCTGCACATCCCCGGCTGCACGGGCAGAAGGGGATGAGTCAGAGAGGAAAAAAGGGGGAGGGAGGTGGCTTATGAAAAGTCCTAGTTGTTACAGGAAGATGAGGAAAAAAAAAAAAGAAAGGGAAAAAAAAAGAAAGAAAAAGAAAAAAAGGAAAAAACAAACCAAAACTGCCCTGGTGCTCCTGAGAAGACCCCGTGGAGGAGGGTGACGTAAGGGCAGCCTGTGCTTCCCACACCGCTGTCTTCATCGCTGACACACGCGCCAGCTCCGAGGGTCCCCAGCGCGGACATCTGCGGCAGCCCTACGTGACGGGCGGCAGCGGGCCGGCCGGGAGGATGCTCTCCGGGACGGGGTTTCTCCGGGACCTGGAGTGAGCTGAGTCCTTGCAAAGCTGGGACATGCCGTGTCGCCCGGCCAGCATTTTGGGAGGAGGGAAGCCAGAAAAAAAGTGGAAAGAGCCAAAGGTGCAAGCGTCTGTCAGAGCAAATGTTTCCACTCCTCGCTCAGCCCCCTGGGAACTTCTGAGCTGGGGTGCTCAGCCCCCCGCCCAGCTTCCTTGACCCAAATGACGCTGTGCTTGAGGGGAAGCTTGGGGGCTTGTGGCCCCCATCCAAGCACAGATAACATAGACGATGCCAGGAAAAAAGCACAACAGCGGTGCTGCGTGGCTTGGAGAATCGGCCTCCCGAGAGCAGCCCGGCAGGGCCACTCCACGGGGTGTCACAGGGAGCTGGGCAGCCCCAGAACAGGCAGCGGGACCGCGGGATTTAGCTGGGAGAGGGTGGTTTTGCTGGAGATGGGAAAGGAGACACCCTACAACCTCTTGAAGTGCACGTGTGTGTACTATCACGGAGGGATGAAGGATGGGATTTACTCTAGGGGGGACTGCGCAATGTGGAATGACCCTGTGGTTGTTGCCTGGAGGAGGTCTGGGGTGCCCCATATGTACCCCGCACCCCCAGCCAGCTGCATGGGCACCGGGGGGGACTGCAGAGTCCAAGCAAACTCATCTCCCCCTTTGCTGCCTCCATGTGGTCTGAACAAGGATTTGAGGGTGTTCAGAGCTGGCTCCATGTCTCTGGGCTCAGTGTTAATTCTAGTTTGGGATCTGGAAAACCTCAACGTGGTGGGTTCCTCACCAGTGGAAACCCACCACTTGCCACAGCACCAGCAAGAGCTTGCAGGGACCTCTTCAGCAACTCCCACACCAGGGAAAGGTCCCTGTCTCGTTCCCTTTCTTGCAGCAGCAGACGTGGCTCTGGGGCAGGAGGAGGTCACGTACACGTTTGGGAAGGGTTCAGACCCCTGGGAGAAAGAAAAAGATGTAGGGTGTGAGCTGTACGGGGTGTGGGAAACGCCTTTCCTCAGAGAACTTCTGATGGGGAATCCCGACCGATGCAGGTGGCAGCGGTGGTGGCCTCTGACAACCCCCTCCTGTCCCTGGCTGGACACTGAGGGACATCATCCCGGTGGGAGCAACCTGGAGCGGTGATGGTCGGCACTTGCAGAGCAAAACCCTGCTGAGAAAGTTCTTCAGCACCGGCGTGTCCGTGGGCCAGCTTGAGCCCACGGGGTCTGTGTCCTCCCGGCCACCATCCCATCCTGCCTGCCCCAGGGCTGGTGCTGGGCTCCTGCCGAGAGTCTGGGCAGGGATGGATCCAGCCGGGAGCTCAGTGGTTTCCCATCTGGGTAAGCATCTCCCTGTCCCAGGACCACCGTGGCTGCAGGAGGGTTTGTGCGCGGTGAAGAAGCGACTCTGCACTTGATGCGGGTTTCTCTGAGCATACGTGAGCCAGGCTGGCGGGATGGAGAAGGTCACTGGAAGGGGTGACAGCGGGGTGGGGACCGGCAGCGGGACATCATGTCCCAGCGAGGACCAGCGGGACAGCCCTGCTGCCCCCCAGAGAGCCGGTCACATCCCCCGGGGCCACGGCTCACCCTCCCTGTGACCGAGCTGCGAACAAGAAGACAACACTCATTTATTTATTTTTTTTTAAAGACCAGTTTGGGGTATTTTTATCCCCGAAAAATGCCTGCAAAGCTGTAGTGACTTGTGTGTGTTACAGGAGCATGTGTTGGAATGAGGTTAGCTGGGGCGAGGCTGCTCCGCTGCCTTAGGGAGCTGCTGGAGATACAGTCTGTTCCCACTCACATCGGCGGATATTTATAGATACAGATGTTTCTCTAGCAGCAGGGTTCAAGTTTGATTTTTTTATTTCATTTTTTTCTACTCCCGGTCTTCCTTTGCATCTCTCCTTTGCTCTTCAAAGCAATGCTAAAGGTAGAGAAAGCAGCTCCAGAAAGCAGCGGGGAGGCAGAGCAGTCGCTCCCCACTCCGAGGTTTTAGAAATAAAGTGTTTGAGTGGGTTGAGGTGTCCCTGGGTCCCCGTGCAAGGCCGGGGGCACCTTCTCAGAAACCCACAAACTGCCACCCCGACCACGGCTGGCAGCCGGCCCGGGTCAGAGCGGGCTCTGCCCCTGGGCACCAGCTGGAGAGCACCCAAGGGAGCGATATCAGCCCCGTGTCACCGGGTGGAAACCACAGGGAGCGATTCTGCAAGGGCAGGGAGGGGGCTGAGCGCGGGGCCGGGTCCCCTGGAGCACCCCAGTGCCTCCCCCAGCAGCAAACCTCCTGCTGCGTCGGACCAGGGGATGCTTGGTCCATGCCTCTGCAAAACAAAATGGGGATATTTGGGGCTAACTACTGCTGGGCCATTTGCTCCCCACCACAGTGGGATTTTTCCCTCCGTGGGGTCCCTCTCGCCCCCTCCCCAGGCCAGGGCTCAGCCCTGACACCTGCCCATCGCCGCGGGGCTGCCGGGCTCAAACACTCGCCGAGGAGTCCTCACGGATGATGCTCGCCCAGCAAAGCGGCCGTGATTTCACAGCCCAGCTCGGCTTATTCCTCCTGCTGCTTTAACCCCACCGATTCCCCAGCACCTTCCTACCCCAAGGAAGGTTGGTTGAACTTCTTGGGGAAGAGGAAAGACCCACTGAAATAAATCCACGCCTCGGGGGAGCCAGCACTGGGAGATGCTGCCTCTGCTTCTGAGCGTTATCTTCGGAGGCTGGGCAATGGCTTTGCTCCACAATTAATTATACATGCTCTGTGGTCCGTCTGGGAGGCATTAATGGCTCCAGATGCGGATCATGGGGCTCTGCGTGTCACTGTAAATATGCTGGAAGTCCAATTTGGATTTCCCCGGGTGCCTCATTTAAATGAATTATGTAAACGCTTTCCCCTCCTCTTTTGAGCAAAAGCCAGTCCGGCTGCTGCCCGATGTGTTAATGCCATGAATAAAATAAAAAACAAGGGAGAGCACGCATTAAAGAGAATGAAACGATGCTGCGGAGCCCCCGGCAGCGCTGGCATCGCCTGGGGACCGTGGCGGGTGGGCAGGGGAGCGGTTTGGGGCCACGACCACCCCCATTGCCCTGGACCTGGGTGTTGGTGGGGGGTCCCCCCTCTGTGAGGTCCTAAACCCCTTGATGACCCAAGCGGCTCCAGGAGGGTTCCATCCCCATCTCTGGGGTTTAAATTCCATTTCATTTGGCAATGCAGTGATCACAGTTATCTTTTGTAAAGCAAACGGCTGAGTGACCTTGCCTGGGTTCCCCAATTTCCCACGTTACCCTTATTTCCCCTATAACCATCATTCTGAGGTCCCCCCCCAGGGACAGCAAATTAGAACAATTAAAGCCACGTCAGTAGAGAGTGTCGGTGCCAGCGTGTGGCTTTCCTGGCACGTGCACGGTCTGATCCTGCTCTCCGGGCTGGGGCTGCGACTCGGGTGTACGATGGGGAGGGACAGGCAGGGAGGGGACCCAACCCAGGGCTGTGTTTTCTGCTGACAGAAACATGGCAAATGTTTGCTGATGAATTATTCACCCAGGAAATTAGAACGAAAAGGGCCACTCCACTTGTGAGACAAGGGAGGGCCACGGGCAGTCCCATAGACCGTTTGCTGAAGCCACCAGGATCTGGTGGCCGAAAATGCTACCTAAACCAGGCTTTGGAGAGAGCCTGTAGCTTGTCAGAGCTGGAGCAATCAGACCCGGCTGTATATTTCTTAAATACTCAACTAGCCTCCCAAAATTATAGCTGCTGCTGCAGGGCATCTGCACAGCATGGGGACATTTCCCTTCGGAAGCGACAATCACCATAAAAAGGAAGTTTTTAGACCATCACTGACTCTGCGCCACTGTTGCACACCCCAAGCTCTCCTTGGAGCATCCTTTTTCCATCAGACCCGTGAAGCAAAGCCATGGCCGGGGAATCCCAGGCGCAATCTGGGGCTGTGGGGCAGCATGTGCCTCTCGGGTTGTCACCCTGAGCTGGAGGGTGACAGCCACCACAGGATGCTCCCTGCAGCCTCTCCCACGGACGCGGGTGAGCTCAACGGTGATGCCCAGCTAGCAGGGGGCTGCTTCCCATCCTCCCTGCCTGCAGATGACAGGAGGTTTGGACTCAGAACCGGATCTTACTTGCTAACAAGCAAATGCAGAACAGCCACAACTTTCCATTCCCATGACAGGCACCGGGAGGGGATTGAACTCAGCATCTCTGCCCATGAACCTCACTCACGTCATGCTTAGGCCTGGGGGGGTATTTTTGCCATCAATCCATCTGTTTTATTATTATTATTTGCATTAAAATATCCAGCCAGGACTTGCAATAGCAGCCAGGCTTCCCCATAGCTCGAGCTCCTGCTCGGGCTGCTCCACAGCTGGACGAACGTGGGTAGATAAATACAGTCAGATGGGACAGTCCCATCATACAGACAATAACCCACCATGGGGAGGTTTTTCTCCACTGAAACCCACAATCAAAGAATGCCAAAGGCAGCGTGGCCTGGCAGCTGTAGCGGCACAGCCAGAGTCACCCCGACTCTCTCTGCCTCAGTTTCCCTAGTTGTTTCGGGGGTGCAATGGTCATTGCATTGAGGTGTATTTCCTAGCTGTTTGAAACGCCTCCTAAAGAAAACAGCGAGGGAAGATTATTCTTATTTAAATAAATAATGGAGAGGAGGCACGACGTGAAAATAAATCTTGTAGCAGATCCTTGTGCAATCCAGACCTTCCCAAGTCAAGGCAGGGAAGGAGCGCATCGGCGCCCGCCGTTGGGTTATTCCAGCAGTGCACCCTGGAGCTGTTTGGATACAGCTGGAGAGCTGAAAGAAAGAACAAGGATTTGTCGTTTTAGAGCAAATCCCAGGGACGAGGCATTTTGGTGGCAGCTAGAGACTTGCTGCTGGCTCAGCTGGAGACTTGTCCTGAGTGGGACACCTTGTCACTGTGTCACCTCCAGCAGCTGCTATGTCACCACTGGAACCAGAGTGGGTGCTGCCGGCTCTGCGGAGCCATCCTCATCCTCGCGGAGGCTCCCTGGCTGGGGATGGCATTCGGGAGCCAAGGGCACGATTCATGCAGCCAGTGCCTTGGGTTTATCTCCCGTTGACTTGCTCTGGTTGGGCATTTCATCAGGAGCTGCCTGCAGCTGAGAGCAGCAGTTACAGCCCGGGGAGGGACGGGCTGGCCGCAGCAGGCGCAGGGTTTTTCTGCTCTCCTGAAAGGTGGGAAATGCAAAAGGCAAAGCTCATGGTGGGAAAGGTTTGAGCGTGTCCCTGCAGGCTGTGGGGACCATGTTGCATTGGCAAGTGTCACTTGCCCAAGGCGCACACGGGGACGTACGAGTTACCCAGGTGCCAGTCAGCTGCCCAGCGCGTTGCTGTTCTGCAGAGCTGACCTGCACTGGGGGGTCCTGCAGCCCCCCCCACCTACGTGGCCTGGGCTGGAGCGGCAAATGGGGGGACGTCTGCAAACGCTGCTGGGACTGCATCTGCCCCCCAATTTCTGCAAGGTACACGATGCAGGGTGCAGGACACGATACAGGCCACAGAGTGCACAACGAAGGGTGCAGAGCACAGGTTGGAGGGTGCATGGTGCCGGGTGCAGGCTGAGGGGTGCAGGGGGCAAAATGCAGGGGGCAGG
>VZTQ01008820.1:0-13024 GCA_013400755.1 Pelecanoides urinatrix | reverse complement strand
GGGAGGTTTAGGTTGGACATGAGGAGAAATTTCTTTCCTGAAAGAGTGGTCAGGCCTTGGCACAGGCTGCCCAGGGCAGTGGTGGAGTCCCCATCCCTGGAGGGATTTAAAAGACGTGGAGATGAGGCGCTTGGGGACATGGTTTAGTGGGCATGGGGAGGTGGGTTGACGGTTGGACTGGATGATCTTGGAGGTCTTTTCCAACCTTAGTGATTCTGTGATTCTATGATTCTAACTACACCAAATCAACTACACCAAATCAATTACACATCTTCTGCAAGCTGCCTTCACATGGGCAAACCCAGGGTTGCAGAGGCTGAGTCAACCAAAAGCAATGCCGAGCAACCGGTGTTTATCTCCTGTTAAGTTAACGACCTGGCAGGTTAATCAGTACCAAACCCACAGGGTCAGGCTTGGGAGGCTGGTGGCTCTCACGTCTGGCAGGTGGCTTTGCATTGGTACAACGAGGCTGATAGTCCCCACGAGGTGCCCAAACCACGCCAGGGGGCTGCACGCGCCCCCGGGGTTTGCTTTGGCTTGGGCAGGCTTCTGCTGGCAAACACCATCCTTGTCCCCCAAGGAAGGCAGCTCGAGACAACCGCACTGCTCATGACAGCAGTGGGCAGGGTCTGGCAAATCGCTTTAGACAGAGAAAGCGAAATTTTTATTGCATGGTACGAAGTTTCACTCGGGAACGGCTTGTAGAGTTTTAATGGGACAGTGCTGAAGGCTTGGCAATCTGATGCTCCTTTGAGTCAAATGACGCAGGCTCACCAGAAGGAGTTAATTCAGATTTTCTTATTAAAAATTTTAAAAAATACAAAGATTGAGGGTTTTGTTTAGTTTTGGGGGTGGTTTTTTTTCCCCTGTTGTGGTTTTTCAGTTCAGAATTGAGATAGAACACCCCTTTAGTCAACCAGCTCCACTGGAAGGAATAGGAGAACTATACCTCTATAGCAACTCTACCCCATTACCACCTGGGCCAGCATAGTTTTTTAGAGGAAAAAATCCAGAATTAGGCCAGAAACCTCCCCAGCCCTGCCCCATAGTAACTCCTGGCTTTTCCGATACGTGCCCATAAGGAAAAGTATCGGACGTGGGTTACAGACGGAGGCCCTGCAGACCGCCCTCCATCCGATCTTACATTTCAAAAGCTCCTGTTCGTTAAACCTCCAAAACTTTGAGGTCGAGTTGCAAAACCGGCCCCGTTTCCAGGTTTCCAGGCCAGCGGCTCCTGGGGAGGTTTGGTAGCCCTGCCTTGGCCCCGCGCCCGCAGGTGAGGCAATGCCAGCAAAGGCAGCACCGGCCGTGGGCAGCTGCCTGCGTCACTGGGCACGGCACCCCGAATCACGCACCCTGCGTCACCGGGCACGGCACCC
The DNA here is from genome assembly GCA_013400755.1 of Pelecanoides urinatrix. Lineage (NCBI taxonomy): Eukaryota > Metazoa > Chordata > Aves > Procellariiformes > Procellariidae > Pelecanoides > Pelecanoides urinatrix. The sequence goes on along the minus strand of VZTQ01008820.1, from coordinate 11,645 downwards.
GGAATCACACACCCTGGGTCACCGGGCACAGCACCCCAAATCACGTACCCTGCACCCGCCCTGGGCCATGGCACCCCACGCAGAGTCCCCCCACCCACGGACCTGCACCCCTGTCCTGGCTCCTTCTCTTACTCCGTTCCCAGCCCCCCGCTTTGGGGCTGGGCGGTGAGAACCAGAAGGACCCCCGGCCCCTCAGCATCGCATGGCTGCTGTGGGGTGTCAGCCCCTGCTTCCCCCAGGCGCAGCAGGACTGGACCCCCCCCATCCCCCACGGCTACCCGCATCCCCCAGGTGCACTGGGGTGCACAACCCCAGGTGCCCTCAAACTCCAGGCTCCCCGCGACCATGACGTTCATGAGCCCCAGAGTCCCCTGGACACCCCCGGGTGCGGTGGGATGCCCTGCTCCGGGTGTCCCCTGCATCCCCCCAGGCACAGCGAGGAGCATCCCCCCGGGCATCCCCTTCATCCCCCGCATACACAGGGGTGCACCCCCCCGGGCGTCTCCTGCACCCCCCCGGGCGTCTCCTGCATCCCCCGCATACACAGGGGTGCCCCTCCCGGGGGTCCCCTGCACCCCCCCAGGCACAGAGGGGTGCATCCCTTGGAACCTCCCCCCGTCTCCGTCTCCCCACCCCGGCTGCAGCAGGCCCGGGTCTCCCCTGGGCCCCCCCGGGTGTACCGGGGCGCATCCCCGGGCTGTCCCCCAGACGTCCCCGGGCCTCCCCTAGACCCTCCTCCAGACCCCCGGCAGCCCCCACCCCCCGCCCCCGGGCCGCGCCCGCCNCCATTTCCCTGACGGCCCCTCATCCCCCCCCAACCCCTCGGACCCAGGAAGCAGCAGCCCCGGACCCTCCTTCGCCGCTGAGGGGACCCCGCCGACACCGTGAGCCCGGTCCGGAGCGGGGGCTCTGGGTTGCCCCCAGGGCTGGGGAGGGTGCCCAGACCTGCACTGCCGAGGCTCTCCCTCCCCTCGAAGCAGCCCGCGGGAAGGGGTCGGCTCCTCCGAAGGCAGCTCAGGGTCCCGAGGGGTGCGTTGAGTGTGTTCGCTGTGAACTGGGTCCCCTTGGAAAGGCCGGGTCGGGTCCCCACCGACGCCTGTCCCCAGAGAGCTGACGATGCTGTGGGGAGCCTGGGGTCACCTGGCACCTGGCTCCAGGAGAGAAATTAATGAAGCCCTGTGGTTTTTCACAGTTGTGCAGGCAGATGTGGCCTTGCTGAGAGCTGCTGAGGGGAGAGATGGGGTCAGTGACAGCGCTTGAGGCCCAGGAAGAGCAGAGTGCTGGGCTGCTCCTGGCCATCAAGTCCTACAAGTCAGCACATCCACCAGCTCCAACGCACATACCAGCTCCAGCACACCCCCCAGCTCAGAATNAACTTCTTTGCAGCAAGGGCACCTTGCTGCCTCATCTTCAACCTGGTGTCCTCCAGGACACCCAGGTCCTTTTCTGCAGAGCTGCTTTGCAGCTGGGCAGCCCCCAGCATGTGCTGGTGCCTGGGATTGGTCTTCCCCAGGGGCAAGACTTTGCCCTTCCCCTTGTCGAACTTCATGAGGTTCCTGTCAGCCCATTTCTCCAGCCTGACGAGGTCCCTCTGGATGGCAGCACCACCCTCTGCTATATCAGCTGCCCTTCCCAGTTTGGTGTCACCTGCAAACATGCTGAGCTTACACTCTGCCCCATCATCCAGATCATTACTGAAGATGTTAAACAGGACTGGACCCAGTACAGACCCCTGGGGTCCACCACTAGTGACTGGCCTCCAACTAGACTTTGTGCCACTGATGACCACCCCTGGGCCCAGCCTTTCAGCCAGTTTTCAACCCACCTCACTGTCTGCTCAGCCATCTGCATCAACAGCTTCTCTGTGAGGATCTTATGGAAGGCAGCGTCAAAGGCCTTCCTGAAGTCCAGGTAGACAATACCCACTGCTCTCCCCTTGTTTATCAAGCCAGTCGTCATTGCAGAAGTTTATCAAGTTGGACTTCTCATCCTTAATGTGCCTGGAAATGGTTTCCTGGATGAGCTGCTCCTTCCCAGGGATTGAGGTGAGGCTGATGGGCCCATAGTTTCCTGGGTCCTCCTTGCCCTTCTTGAAGATAGGAGTGACATTTGCTTTCCTCCAGCCTTTGGGCTCTTCTCCCAGTCGCCATGATCAATCATGATGGCCATGATCGCCACTGTCGAGAGTGGCCTCGCAATGACATCAGCCACCTCCCTTAGCACTCGTGGGTGCATCCCAGCAGAGCCCATGGACTTATGTCCAGTTTGCATAAGTATCCCCTGACCAGATCCTCTTCCACCAAGGGTATGTCTTCCTCGCTCCAGCCTTTCCCCACGGTCTCTGGGACCTGGGATTCCTGGAGATCAGTCTTATAAGTAAAGAGACAAAGAAGTCATTCAGTTCCTCAGCCTTTCCCATGTCCTGTGGCACCAGGTCTCTCATCTCGTGGAGCAATGGACCCATATTTTCCCTAGTCTTGTCATCTATAGCAGCCCTTCTTGCTGGCTTTGACAACACACCTTCCAGCCCCAGCAGACCCACCAGCTCCAGCCCCAGCAGACCCACCAGTCCCAGCAGATCCCCCAGCACCAGCCCCAGCAGACCCACCAGCCCCAGCAGACCCACTCCCCCTGCGGGGCCAGACCCTGGGCAAGGGGGGCCGAGGGGCATCTGCCCCCACGGAGCCGCGGGTGGGAGCGGGGGCTGGGCAGGCCGTGGGTTTCCCTGCGCTGCCTGTGCAGCCGGAGCCTGGCACGTCCACCCGGCGCGGCGAATGTTGCTCTGCTCTGGCGTGAATAATTCAGGGGCTGGGATAAACTGGGACGTGCTAGCCCACTTCCAGACCCTAAATTTAGACGGCGGGGAAAGTATGTGAGTGTGCGGCAGCAGGCAGGCTTGGGGGGCACAGGGCTGGGGCTGATGGGGAGCCAACATGCCCCCTGTGTCCTTGAGGAAGAGGAGGGTGTCACGCTTCTTGCTCCAGAGGTAAAACTCCAGGGTTTGGCCTCTGAGCAGCAGCTGGCACAAATTAAAAAAAGCTTTTCTAAGCCTCCGTGGGCTCCCAAAAGCTGCCGGCTGGTTGCAGTCCTGCAACAGGAGAGGTCAGCGCCCATAAATTGCTCGCTGACCTCAGCTGATCTCAGGTTGCTTTTCCTTTCAGGAGGCGGCTGGGGTGGGTGCTGGGGACCTGCCCGGCCTGGCCGTGTGCGGGCACGGGTCTGGCAGCACCCGCGGGGCAGGCAGCAACCTCGGGGACGCGATGGGCTGGCTCCAGGCACGGTCCCCCGGGTGGGAGGTGGGGGCTCTGGCAGCTCCCATCTCTTCCTGGCTGGATATCGGAGCCTGGTGACACCCGCAGCAGGAGTGTCCTTTAGTCCCTATCCTCCCAGGAAGGGCAGATCGGCCGGAGGGGTATTTGTCCCCTTGGTCCTGCTGTCCCCCTATGCCTTGCAGGCACCTGAGCCCGCTGCCATGCCCGGAGCAGAAATCCCACCGGCTCCGTGGGCCCAGGAGGGACCAGTCTGTCCCCTCGTCCCCTTTGATGATGCCACCAGCTGGCAGTGCCGGTATAAGACCGGTGCCCACCGCCGCTGGACAGCGGGACGGTGGCTGGGCTCGGTCCCCTCCTGCTCCTGGGTGGCCACACAGGGTCCCTGCCCGGAGGGAGAGGGCTCCCCACCCGCCTCGCAGGGGGGTCCCCACGCCTGGCCCTCGCTGGTGGGCAGAGGCCACCGCCACCACCCGCAGCATCAGCCCCTCGCCGTCCCCTTCTCGGGGGGTGGCTTGTCGGGCCAGATCCGGACCCAGGCAGGCAGCAATGTCACAAGTGACAGAGCTGTGACTGTCCCCCACGCACCAAAGGACACGCTGGTTTTACATCGCCCTGCGCACGGGGAAGAGGAGGAATGGGAGGTGAGGGAGCCCAGGGACGTGTGGCTGCCTCCAGCCCCCCCCTGCCACGGAAGCCCCCAACCCATCTCCCACTGCTCAGCAGGGCTGGGAGCACCCCACCCCATGTACCCCTGATAAAACACCTTTTTCTGCTCTGCCTCCCTCTCCGCTCCCTCTCCTGCATCACTCAGCATCCCCGAGGCACGAGGGGACATCTTCTTTCCCCTCCCCACGGCGCCTGGTTCATTAGTGGGCCAGAAAATTATCATTTTCTGCCCGCCGTGGGGGGGATGAGAGGGCTGGGGGTGGCACAGGACCGGTGGCGAGCAGGGCCAAGCGCAGCTTGCCAGGGACGCCCTCCCGCCCGGGGACCTGGGGGGGAAAACAAATGATCTCATGTGATTGTATCTGGGACAATACCAGCTTAGCCGTGGGCGCAGCCAGAAGGGTTCCTGCTGAGCCCGAGCGATGCTATTCATGGATAAACCTACATTACAGTAATTAATAATAATTAATAATCAAGTCTGTATTTGGAAAACCAGCTAAACCCATCAAGCACCTTTCCTCCAGAGCATCATCTAGCGCAGGCAAAGTGCAGGCATGGCGTAAGGTGCATTTTCGGGGTGATGATTTTGGGTTTGACACACCCCTGGTCCACGGGGTTGTCCTACCTCCGGTGCCCTGGGGGCTGGCCCCGCTCCTGGATGGGGCTTTTAGGGCCCCCAGGACCCTTCCCCTCGGCCACCAGCTGCCAGCAAGCACATCACAGCCTTGTAGTTTGGGTGCTTTGGAGAACTGCCCCAAGGCCTCAGGGTGCTGCTCATCCATGCTGGGAGGTGTGGGGGGTCCCCCTGCCCTTCCAGTGCTGCAAGGGAGGCCAGCCAAGGAGGACAGGAATGAAGCTACCCCCCTTTATGGCCAGCGGCATATTTTCTCAGCTGTGCTGCCTCTCTTGGGGTTTCCAGTCCCCAGATGAGAGGGAGACAGGCACAAAGACAGTCTGGGATGGGAAGGACAAATGCAAAAGTCCTGAGATGGAACCATCTCCCTCTCTCCTTGCCTAAGGATGCCTTCGACTCGGGGCATTAGTTTTCCACTAAGCTCTTCTGTAATAAACAGAGACACGGGAGGACTAGTAATGGGTGATTGCTTGGCCTTTAATTGCGGACAGAGGCACGGTGTTCAGAGTCACGGGAGCCGGGATTCAAACCCAGTGGAAATGAAGGGGATGATTTTCAGGAGGACCACTGCAGGCACCTGCAGAACCCTCCGTGCTCCAGCTCCTGCTTTGTCCCTTTTGTTTACCAGGACCCTCCCGTCCTGCGACACCGCAGGCTTAGCAGCCGAATACATCTCAAATGCATCAGCCCTTGAGACCAGACCAGACAGAGGAGTCTGATGGAGACCAAGAAAACCCTCTGAATCTAGTGACGGGCATCCCACCTGCTGGCGTTGCTTCTGGGAAACCCACTGAGCATCGGGATTTGCACTTGGGACCCTCTTCGAGGACCTTTTGCCAGTTTGAGGTGTCTTAAAGGCCAGTGGGGCAATGTGGAGCTGACATGGCTGGTGGTTTCCTTAATGGGCCATCACCAAACCTACCGCTTGTCATCCAACAGGCTGGGGTCTTCTCCCCAAAGCCTCTCCCAGCCAGAAGAGCGACGGGCTGTGAGGCGAAGAAACACTGGCCACGCTCCGTCCTTGAAGCTTGATTTAGTCTGGGCTGGAAAAGCTTCGGCATTTCCCTGCTGAGTTTGGACAGACGCTGTTTGTCTTTCTCATGGCGGTGGCCAGATGCCTGGCCGGTGATGGATGGGATTGTCGCACTGGAGTTTCTGCGCTGTCACAACTGCTGGGTCTCTCATGGGGTGGAAAATGTGGGGAGGAGGCGACTCCACCGTGAGCTGAACGTCCTCCCCAAGGTACCAGGATCTGAGACAACGGAGGTGGTGGGGCAGGGAGGGTGGGGGAGGAAGAAGCAGGGTGAGACCTTGATCTGAAGGTGTCCTTGGTCCGCCCGGCAGGAGGACCTGCCGCTTCTTTCATTCCCAGCCTGCAGCCTCCACGCCGCTGGGTGCTTCTGCTTTGCCGCTCACCCCAGCTCTGGGTTGGAGCCCCCCATTTTGCTTTCCCAGCACCCAGAGGCTTCAGCCTTCCTCCAAGTCCAGCACGAGCCTCCCCGAGCCCCTCACCTGTGTTTCCCAACTCCCCCCTGGGTGACAGAGTGTCCCAGTGCCACCCGGGCATCCCAGCCAGGGCAGTGCCGGGGGGTTTGCAAGTTCGGGATGCCCGTGGAAAGCCGCGTATGGCGCAGGCGGTTTTCGAGCCTGTTCATTTTCAGCCTTAACAATTCTTTCTTTTGGAGAAATGGTTAATGAGCCATAGGGATCTAATTAGATTTCTCTAGTCAGCCTTTCGCCTCGTTCCTTGCCTTTTAAAACAAAACAAAAAAAAAAAAAAAAAAGGAAAAAAACTCCACAAGCGCCGACGTGGAAACAATTAGATCAGTGTCTCCTTAATGAGTTCATGGCTCCGGCGGAAATATCTGTCTTTGACAGGAGAGGCAGAAACCAAGCTGCACCCATGGGTGAGCGTGCCAAGAGGCAGGAGCCGTGTTCCCCCTTTGCCGACCCTCTGCGGGGTGCAGGTGAGCCCACAGGGTGCCTCATCAGGTTTCGGGTTTGCTCCCTGCACCGGGTGCTTCGCACAACACCCGCATGGATCCCCAGAGCCGCCTGGGTCTTTTTATTAAGCACAGCAGGGGTTTTACACCATGTTTTTGTAGGATCAGGGATGCTAATAAAGTCCAGATGCTCTCCAGCATAAAATATCCTGACTTGGGTGGAAGGACCCCAGGAAACCCCAGGGTGGGAGAGGAACGGGGCCACCACGGCGGAGAGAAGCGATGAGATGCCGTTGGGAGCATCAAAGCAGCGGTGATGCTCACCTGGATGGGGATGAGAGAGCAGGGGGTGAAAGATGCCACCAGCAAGGACCTTGTTGTGTCCCCCCCGGCGCTGGCAGACCCCACACCCTGGCCGAGGCTGCGGCAGCGCTGCTGAGCCCCACGTGGCCCTGCCGAGCAGATTTTGCTTAGCTGCCTGGGCTATATTTAGCTGCCTGTAAAAGGGGTTAGCAGGCAGCGCTGGAGCCAGTGGCACAGCTAAGAATGTCAACGTAAGAGCAGCCAGGGATAAAAAAAGACCAGCCCGGGTGCTGGGAGCTTTGCACAAATCCCTCTGCCTGCTGGAGGTGCAGGCAGCAAGCAGGCAGGGCCACAGGCAGCACCCGCATCCCCCTGGGGTGGTAGCACTGGGTGATGGCTACTTGCTGTCCCCCCACCCATTTGCCTGCGGTGATTTGGGCTGATTTGGCCGCTTTGCAGCATCCTGGTGTTCAGCCGGACAGCAAGGGTCTGCTGGGGAGACGGGGCCTGAAACCTGGTGGGTTCGGTTAAATCCCAGGGCTTTTGGGGCAGGCACCCCCCTCCGTGGGCAGGGGACAGTGGCAGGCAGGAGGGACAACCTGGAGGGAGGGAGGTGTTTGTGAGGCTCCCTGCATCCCCATCCAGGCATCTGGAAGTTACTGGAGCATGAACAGATTTGACCTTTTATTTTTGCCCATGAAGCCATCTTTTGGGGATGCTTTCTTTATGCTCAGTTAACTCGAACACACCTTTCTTCCAAAGGCCACCCCAATCTGGTCTCTTAAAGCAAAAACTGGGCAAATCCCGCCCTGTCCCAGCTCCCCCCAAACCCCCCCGTGTTGCCCTGAGCTCATCTGCGCTGCCCTGACCTTGCCTGGGCTCATCTCCTGCCTGTGCAAACCTGGCTGTTGCCCAGAAACATCACATTTAAGCCAATATAGGAGTCAATACACAGGAAAGCTGGTTTCACAAACTGTAGCTATTTTGTCCCAGAAATAATTTGCATGTTCCACTTGTCCATTGGGGCAGGTGATGAATATTTCGATAGCTGGGCCCCAAGAGTGGCACTTAGAGTTATTCCACAGGGACCTCGTGTCCCTGGCAGGACCGCAGCTCCCGTGATGAACTGACAGCAGGATGAGCCCCAAGCTGTGGCTACATCTGGCTGCGTGATCCATCACGCCTTTGGGTCAGGAAAGAGTTTCTGCTGAAAAAAAAAAAAAAAAGACATTATTTTGGTTGAGTTTTCCCATTCTGCTGGGAATGGCAAAGTTGCAGCTCAGTTGCAAAGACCTGTGCAACTCATTGCAGGAATTCAAGCCACCTTGACCTACAGAAATATGCAAAGCAGCTCGTGCGCTGTCCCCCATCGTGGAAGGGATGCACTGGGCTGCGCAGGCACCCGAGGGCTGCTCGATTGCCTGGCACAGGCGGGGAAGGTCTCCACCAGCTCCGTCACAGCGTGCCCGGGGGGAGATGGTGCTGCATAATCGATGTGCCCTGCGAAGGACGGTGCAGCAAGCTCAGATCCAGATGGTTGAGTACCCGGAGCAAAGAGGACGCCCAGGAAGGGCATCGCTATCTGCCGTGACCTTAACGTCTCCTGTCGAGGCGGCACAGAGATGTCCAGACTTTCGTCTCGACGTGATGCTCCACCCTGCCTGGTGACAAATTGCCTGCCTGGGAGGTGTTTGCTGGCATTTTCCCTCTAGTTTTAAATCCTCCATGCAATGAGATGCTCTTGCTGCCTTTGGTTTCCGAGATCTCACAGGCAGGATGGTTTTTTCCAAGGGCTGAGCAAGTTTTCTGCCGATCCGTCCTGCAGGAGCCATCTCCATCGCTCCGGGGCTGGTACCCCCTATGCAGGGATGGCCCCGTGTCCTGCCCAGGCTCATGGAAAGTCCCTGTCCCCAGCCAGGGAACAACCTGCAGGTCCCCAAACCCTGTGACCCGTGTCCTGAAATAGCACCTTAACTGAGGGACTGACGCAGCCCAGGGGCGAGCTCAGCTCAGGAATAATCTTTCCTCCACGTCACCTATGTACCCAGTGAGAAATCAGAGTCTTAACAGGGCTGGAAATTAGGAAGATAGATCTAAAAGAGGAAAGTGCTGCTCTCTCTCGGAGGTGACTTTTAGCCCAGATCAGAGCCCGCAGCGCTGGGCAGGCGAGTGGAGACCAACCCTGCTCCTCCCCTGCCTGCACCCCTGGGCAGGGGGACGCCGCCTCCAGTCCTGGGGGCTGCGCGAGGGTCGGTGGCTTTTAATGACCCTTGTGCCCAAGGGATAAAGCAGCTTGGCAGCAGCAGCCAACGGAGAATAGACTCTCCCAAGCCCTTTTCTCCCTATTCTGGACCCTTTTTTTTAGGAGAAAATAGGATTTAAAGCAGGTGGTAGAGCAGGGAGCAGTCTGCCCCCGACCTCGCTGGCTTCACTTCCCTGATGGATAAAGCAGGGGCTCTCCCGATGCTTGGGAGGGCACGGGCGGTATATTTTAGGTCCCCCATCAGCAGGGATGCTCACCCTGCCGGGAGCACTCTGGGAAGAGCATCCCAACGTCGGCAAAGCCTGAGAGCAGGCGCTGAAAGAGCAGAGCAACCTTCGCTCCCGTGTTGGTACGGCACCGAGCACAGCGGCACAGCCCGGTACCGACACCGAACGGGTGCTGCCTGGTCAGGGAATAAGTTTTCTTTTCCCAGCTGCCGTGCCAACATGCTTTTGCATTGCTGGGGCTTGTCCCCAACAGTTTTGTGAGCTTCACCTGGGAGTTTGGGCTCTTGATGCTCACCATGTCCTGGGTGTTGGCAGGTTCGGAGAGGTTATTCGGTGCCACCAATGTACTGGCCGACCATGGAGGGACTGACACCCTGCTTGTGTGCCTCAGTTTACCCAGCTCCCCCAGCCCAGCCGTCCCCAAAGGATCACACTGGCAGAGGGAAGCATTCAGCCTAGGTGGAAGTGGGAACCGTGCCGTAGCTCTCCCCCAGCTCTCCCAGAGCATCCCTTGGGGGCACCCGGGAGCTGAGGAGGGGAGACCCACCCCAGGGTGCTCCAGCAGGACCCTCCCCAACCAGCCTGGGCTTCCCTCCTCTCCCTCCCCATCCCCCCAACCTCTCCTCCCTTGCTCCCAGAGCAGAGGGATGGCAGCCGTCCCCCTCGCCTGCGACAGCCAGTGTCACATCCGATCAGGTGCCAGGCAGGATAAACATCGCCGATGCTCGGCCTGAGACTGCTCTGGAGAGGGGAGACAGTCAAGGAGAAAACGGAGCGTAAGGAGCTAAAAATAGCGGCTGGCGAAGGCTCCCTCCCCGCCGGCCGCGCGAGAGCTGCCAGTCGCCCGTCACCACGCGTGAGCGAGCAGGCAGGATAAATGTCCCTCCCGCCGGCTGGCAGGGCCGGGTGGCTCCAGCCCCCCCGGGCTGTTGGGGGTACAGGGGTACCAGAGACAACATCAGGCTGAGACCAGCCAAATCCTGCCTGCTTCAGTGGCTCTTGTCCCTCCACAACCCTGGCGTGGCAAAGCACGTCCGAATGTGCCTTGCTGGTGGGTGCAGAGGTCAGGAAAGCATCGTCCTTCCCGGGTCAGCAACCTCTGCTGGGCACGGCTGAGCCGCCGGCTGCTCCCCAGGGCCCACGGCAGGGCTGAGCTCCCCCGGGGAAGGGACGCGATGGGCACCTTGCTCTGGGTGCTGAGCATCACCCCTGGCTGACAGCAGGGAGAGGAGGTCGGCCAGAGCTGGGAATTTGGGAATGCACCCCCAGCCCCGCTCCTGCCCGGAACAGCACCCCAGTGCAGGGCCAGGGCAGCAGGGACTCCATCGCCCGGGTGCACCCCGCTGCCCCAGCCCGGGGGGATCATCTGCACACCTCGAGAGCCAGGAGGGGACATTTCGGAGCCTCTCACCAAAATTGTGCTGTTTCCCTCTTGCACACACAGACCAGAGCGGCAGCGGCAGCCCGGGGAGGTGGGGTATCGTTCCTGCGTGCAAATTCGAATTGCTTTTAATGCACACTCGGGGCGTCTCTGTTCATCGCTGCCTCTCCCCTCCCTCCCTCTCCTGATCCAGCGCAGGGTGCGGGTGGGGAACCCCCATCGCACGCACTCGGTGTTGGCTGCGTCCCCCCTCCTCGAGGTGATGCTGGTGCCGGGCCAGGAGCAGCCTGGGCTGCCGAGATGGCGGCATCTGCTCTGTGCCCAGGCTCTGCCCCGCGTCCCTCCGCAGCGAGGACAGTCCTTGTGTTGGGCAAAACGCGGGGCTGTGACATGACCAGGGGGATTTACCAGTTGGATCCAGGGTCTCCCAGCCCACCCACTCCCCCCTCCCCGGGCACCACACGCCACGGAGGTGCAGCCACATATTTTTTAATGCTTTTGTTTATTCTGAAGGTTTTGAGCCTGACAATTGGTTTTGGCTGAAACAAAGGCGCGGGGAGGCGTGTGAGCTGGGGCCAAGCTGACCCGGGGGGCGAGCGGAGCCCTCCTGGGGCCGTGGGGCTCCTTCCCCCAGGGCTGCAGCCAAACCAAAGAAATTTGGGGGTTTTGCACTTTTTGCCCAGCAGGCTGGCCGGGCTCCTGGCCCGCGTGGGGCTGCCCACCAAGCCGGGCTACGAGCCCCCTACCCGGGCTAGTGGGTCCCCCGCAGCGCATCGCAGGGCAACGGCACACGGAGCCTTATGTGGGGGAGATGGGCCCCCGGGGTGGGGATGTCACAGCCCCCCCCCAAAATGTCCCAGCGCGGGGGGGGGCGGAGGGGGCGCAGCCCCCGCGCCCGCTGCCAGCCACCAAGTGCGGGGCCAGCGCGGGGGCGGGGGGCTGCGGGGCGGCACCGG